>VZTX01007706.1:195904-224428 GCA_013400915.1 Pardalotus punctatus | reverse complement strand
CCCCCCCAATAAATATTATGCAATTAGTACATGATAATGCACAGTGTACAGATGGTTTTTTACCTCTCAAAGCTGCCAAACTGTCTTTTTAGGAGAGTGAATGACAAACAGTCATTTTGGAGAGTGACATGTCATGATGATGGCCCATTAAAACTTCTCAAGAATACTCAGCCAGCTATATATGCCCACTCAGCTCCATCCACAGCAACAGCTGCTTCTGAGCTCCTCCTGTAGCTGCAGTAAACTTAATGGGCTGGCTGCACAATTCCCTGTCGCCACAGGGCATTTTGCATTCTTATTAAAACTAGGAGAGGAGAAGGCACAGCTTTGTAAGTACAGCATCTGCAGAGACTGGAAAAAGACAGAAAAAGGAAGGGGGTGTGTGTGTGTGTGTGTGTGTGTGCGTGCACATGTGTTTGTGTGTGTACACTCACTTAAATGAATGTATGTATATATATATATATATTTGCTACCTATATAAAGAGCTACATTATATAAGTACACACAGGGAGAGAGAACACTGCAGACAATATTGAGTATTACTAAGAGAAAAAAAATCATAAAAATGTGGCATGGATGCTCTCATCACATCAAGTTTTCAGTATTTCTTATTAATTATTCAGTGCACTATCGTTTAGATGACAGCATCAGTTATTCCTAGAGGAACTTCTCATGTGAACTTTGTCTTCAACCTAGAAGCCTTGAGGGCTTACTTAGATATTAACTGGAACGTTATGAAGTGAAAGTTTTAGAATTTTAGTACTTCTAATTTGAATTTTGTTTGAACAATAGCCATCAAGGAAATAAAGATATTTCACTGTTCTCTTTCCTGTTTAACCCCCATTTTCAAAAGTTTGACAAAATTAAATATTCACGCCAATTCATGTGGAGGAGGTGATAAGGTTATTATCCTCCTGGAGCACTGATCCACCACTTAAAAGTATAAGGGCTATATAAGGGCTTTCACTAAACTCTTCCACCAATATTTCTGAACATTTTATTGAGGAAACAACACAGAGGAAGGAGGGAATAGTAAAACTTAACTGCTTATTCCAAGTCTGATGGTGGGAAAGAAGAAATAAATTAATATAAATTCTTACTATTTTAATTTCTTAGGCACAGAAACATGCATTCTGTAACAGAAAAGAAGTTCAGAAAACTTCATTAAATAGGGCAATAAGAATTGTTTGGGGTTTTTTTAAAGGAAAATGCCTAGTTCGTTCAAAGCAAACTGACAGTTATGCTACTCTCCCTGCCTATTAGTCATGTTTATTTTGTTTACTTCTCTGGTTTCAGGACTTTAAAATCAATGGCAATTTAAATTGCAACCTCTTTCTTTGGTCTACCTCCAGAGTAGGGTTGTTTTTGTTTATTTTTTGTAGAGTTAGAATAGTAGTATTACACACCCTTCGTAAAATGACACTTGACCAGATTCAGGTAATCATTTTTTTCAATTCCTGTTGCATGAAGTAGACAATGACAAGAAGATGCTGATAGAGTTATACAACATTACTCTCAAGTACTATTCTTGCACTTCAGACCTATCCGTGTTCTTATTCACTTTGGCTTTTGGTTTGTGAATATTTTTACCTTTTCTTTTTTTTTAAATTGTTCCGCTCCCTTCCCTGTTAAACCTTATTTATTTTACCTCATCCTATGCTTTCTTAAAAATGCCTGAATACCTCGATGTGGATGGAACTTTGTTCTCACTGGCTTTATATACTGTTGCATATGAAGGTCTTGGAGTTTCAAATTACACCAAATATCATACACTTTGACTGCAGGAGGACTATTAAGGACAACCTGTGGGATGACAACTGATAATCCCAAAGGCATGTGCCTTGGTTTTACCTTGAATCTCGAATGTGTTCATTTGATAGGTAACTTCTGATTACCTCATTGCATTTGCGGTGATCCTGGGCAGATATTTGATCTGCTTTGTGGTCATTTGTAGGACTCTAGTATTACCTTTGGCAAAATATGGGTCAGAGACAATCCAAGTTCAGGCAGTCTGTAAGGTCAATGCTGAATGTGAGGAAATCCCAGAAGCATCCTGGACCTCCGTTGTCTCAGAAGCTCTTAAGTCTCTGGTCAGGTCTGAGCATTCCAGACACTGTTTTGGGTATTTTAAATCAACACACAACAGGAATGTTGTCTGGGCTGACCGAGTTTTTACTAACCCTGTCAACAGCTGCTTGTGTTAGATAAATATAGCCTGGTTATACTGTGGTCTGCAGCATGAGACCACATGACTATCCCTGCACTTGCCTGGAAAAGTGGAAGTCTGAAGGCAGCAATACAGTGCCTGAAATTACCAATTCGTCAACACAGCAAATTGTGCCACAGTGACACAGTTGTCTGTGCTGGTTCCCTAATATCCTGACAGCACTGCTAAGACAAGGAAATTCTGGCAACATTACAAACATATTCCTTCTGCTCAAACTCTAATTATAAGTGTTGGAGTTTGGGTATAACCATTTATATTGACTTGATCTCTTGTCCTCAGTATTATCTGTTATGCTGAAAACACAGAATGTAGACCAGCATATTTCTTTCTGAGCCTAGGCCTGTACTATAATTTTACATAAATTAATAAAACCAAAAGCAAACAAAAGCCCTCCAGGAGTTCCTTTATCACTTTCTCAACATTTCTTGGAGAATAGACTTTTAAAAGAAAATCATTACCTGCTGAATAATACTTTCACTGGTGCCCAGGTATGAAGTCAATTATATGAATCACAAGCCTTTGCTGACATCAATAAAATGTTGAGGAATCTTTTTCTTTCCCACATGACTTCTGTAACAAGACTGAAAGACAAATTTAAAAAGATGTCTTAGGCTGTTGATACTGAAATATGGTTTCAACTTATAAGAATAATAGTTTCATGGCTCCCTCTGAAAACAATGATCCTATTAGTAACTAAGGTGTTTGTGGAACCCTTAGATATTGCAGAATTGTGGTATGTGCGCACATTAGATTTTAATGAAATTTTAACTCCATTGTCAATGTCGAATACAAAATATTAGCTACTATTTGCATTGAAATTGTTCCAAATCATGAAAAATGAACATTAGTTATTCTGATAGTTGAGAAATATAGTTTTATATTAAAAAAAAAGAAGAAAAAACCCCTATAAATATCTAGTACTTTATGAGTCAACACAAAAAACATACTAAAAATGATCATCTAAGGTGAAAGGGGATTTCAAAACTTTGTGTGTGTAACCATTGTAAATATTGACTCCAAGAGAACTCAAGAACAGTTGTTTTAAGAACCTGGCTGTTGTGATGACCAAAATTAAATAGAAATTGCCAAACTGTGTCTTTGTTTCAAATCACCAGATTTCTTTAGTCTTTTAGAAATTACATGTTTAATCTTTATGTACCCTTTTAAAGTCTTCCCAGAAAGGAGGAGAGGGAGAAGGTGGCATGAAGACAAGAGGGTCTTCTTCCCACAGTCCGTTCTCAGTTGTTTTGTGAGAGTAAACTGTGGTCACAATCTGGACAAGGTTTCTACTGGCCTGGAGTTATTTTTTTCTTTTTTTATGTGGTTGTTTTTGATTCCTAGTGCCTCCTTTCTTTTTGTGAGGAGGCAGGAATACAGCTGCAGATGTGTCAGTTCCATATCACCAATAATTATGGATACCTGCATAGGGCTTGAGGAGGAGGAGGCAGTTCTCATTCCTCTCCCTTTCTAGTTACTTACATAGAGAGAAAGGAAGAGGTGCAGACAAGGCAACTCCTCTTTGAGGAAACTTTTCAGTTGTTCTGCAAAGGAACACACATTTCCTATGGTCTCAGGGAGTTTTGGAGGTAGATTGTGTTGAAGCTTCTAATGTTTGCCCTTTCCATCTCTTTCTCTCCATTACTTCTGTGACCCTGCTGGTGTCAAAAAAACATCAGCTCCTCATGTTCTACCTTAGATTTTCTTCTTCCCCAATAATCTATAAACGCTGCAATGAATCATTAGCCATTCCAGGGAGAAACAACAGCAAATATAGAACTTTAAGAAAGAGAAATCAGAGGAGAGAGGCATATGAACATTACACCTGCTTTAAAGGAGCCTGAACTGAAAATCAGAAGAGCAAACCTCCAATTCAGGCATATAAGAGATCAGTGCTGACCAGATAAGCTGCTTTTAATACTTTAAATGTTTTTAATAATGTAGTGCAGTATCTCTCCTTACTGAGAATAATAAATGTCCTTCTATATTGGAAATACTGCATTAGCATACTTTAATGGCAAGAGATACAAAATGATATTGTCTTTGGTTGTGCAGATCTTAACATACAAATAGGTTATACCCAGAAACTCCTGAGCATTAGGATCTTTGAAATACATGTTTTATTTAGGTTTTCCTAGAATAATCACCACCTTAAAGCTCCACATAGACATAAATGAGTCGGGGGAGACACTATACTAAGCTGTATTGCTGCAGGTCTAAAAAATGTGAGCACAAAACTGGGTTTATTAAAAGAGTTGAAGTAATAACAACTTTGCTGTTTAGTGAAGCTGACTGCTTCCTTCTCTCACACATATCCAAACAAGTATTTTCTAAAACTGAAAGCCTAAGAAGAGTAAGCACCTGTTTTTTTAGGCTGAGTTCAGAGTCAACAGAGGGCACTCAATAAATTATCTTCTAAAAAAAAAGAAAAAGTGCACTTCTTATGCGCACTGTCCCTTTCTGCCTCCACAAGTCTTGTGTGACTTTTATTGTTAGATCTGTTCACTGTCTGCTCACTTTCCTAGCACATCAAAAGTTATTCTCCTGTTAAAAAACACATCATCTCTCCGTAGAAGATTGTTGCTTCCCTTTCCTGTTCTCATATACTCTTTCTTGTACATGCAGGGATCACCCAAGATCAGAACTCTTAAAATTTTCCTGTTAAACGTATGTGGAAGGTAACAAAGATGCAATAGGATTAGCATATAAGAACTGGATCATGAATCTTATACTGAAAATAAGGTTAATTGGTAGCCAAGGCAAACTGGAGAGTCACCATCATGGATATTGTGTGGAGGTGTCAATGGATGAAATTAATTGGAAGCATACAACTGTCTCTATTTTTCTTCCTTCTGAAAACAGGGTGTCTTATTTACAATATCTATGGCAAACTGATTCTGAAAGGAAAATTGTCTGGAATGACCCAGAATAGAATCAGATGAGGTTTACCCAGTGAATCCTTGAATCCTCCAAGTCTCTTGAAATATGAATTTGAAGATGCCTTTGTCTTGATCCTCTGTACTTCTAAAGCCATAGTTCCCATGTGCAGCTGCAGACTGAGCTGCAGTTCTGTCTCCTACATGAATGTCCCTGTAGAAAGTGATAGGAGTGAAACACAAGCTAGAAGATGGCACTGCCATGGATGCTTTCTGGAACCTTCCTGTAAAGTACAACTATCCTGAGGACAAATATCATTAATTATAATTGTTGTCAAATTAATAACAAGAATGAACAAAAATCCCAGGTCTTATTACTTAAAGTATTTCTGCCATCAAAAAAGGAGAAGCCGCCCCCCCCCCCCCCCCAAAACAACAAAACTAAACAAGAAAACCCGAAAACAACACAAAAATTTACAGTATTTTCTAAGGCCAACATTAAATGGAAAATTGTAGTTCTCTCTTCCTATGTTATTAAATTTAATAGCTGGAACCACAGGCAGTTTATAGTCCTATTTGGTAGGAGCAGGGCTCTAAATATGGTACAGGACATTCAAAATTTTTTTTTTTTGTGATTGCAAAACATTGATGCCTCTGCATTAATGATTTTGAAGATTGCTGTCTGAAAAATTAAATTGCATGTAATTGGATATAGGGACATGAAAACTGCACCAAACTTCTCAATATTTTCAGTATAGTACTTTTTTTTTGCATTGTTCTCTTGTACTGTACTTTTAAGTTATCTCAGATCTCCTCTAAAATGCATATAAAAGTGTTGAACAAAGCTCTTTAGAGTGCTTTACAAGGAATTGATTGTTCTGTAGTGCCAAAGATAGACTAGATCTTGAGCTATATCACCTTCCGGGAGTTAAGTAGGTAGAGAATGGTGCATTACTAATTTGAGCATGGGCCAGCACAGTTTTTAAATGCTTAGTAGAACAAAGTTTTAATAAAAGATACAAAGAAGTTTGCACTTCCAGAGCCTTAACCTTTGAATAACAAAGGTCTTCACTAATCACTCTACTAATCCATGCAGTAGCAGTTTTCTTACCAAAGCATCATTCCAAAAAGTGGCTTCTGTTCAGCATTTCACTCCAGGTCACCAGCCACTGTAGTGTAATACATAAGGAGATTTATGGACCTCAAAGCAGGACTCCTTAAAGAACAATGTGTTGTTAATCAGCAAGACACTGAGTGAGCAAATGGGAAATGCTGAAGCTACAGAGTTTCTTCTTTCCCTGGGATGTGAAAGCCTTGCTCAGTGCATCTTCAAGGATTTACTGGCCTCTCCCCTGAAGGCTTCCTTTTTTTTTTTTTTTTTCAAAACACTGCTGGTTATTTATTCAGGATAAGGCTGGATGTAAGTACAAGGTGAAAGGCAGACTGAGTAGCCCTGCAGCTTGAGACCACTGCAGTGTGCTGATGGGCTCAGCTTCATCCCCATCGGGCAGCACTGTGCTGCCCTCAGCAATTGAGACATGGAAACTTTCCTTTCTCTGCCTGAAGAGGTACACTTGTACATTTCTAACCTTCAGAAAACTGCTATGCCTGATGAGCTGCTGGATATGCCAGTATCCTCTGCTTTTCTCTCACCCAGTACATCCTTAAGTATGCTACAAAAGGTGGAGTAGCCTCTACAGGGAGAACATGAGAGTCTCAGCCACCACAGAAACACCAGCTAGGATATGGGGTATGGAGTAAACAGAATCACTTAAGAAAGACAAAGGCATGGAATCTTTGTTTCCCATAACCTCAGTTCTTGTGTAATGTGGTGTTCAGCATTTCAGTCTAGACTGAAGGATTCTGGTTATGTAGGGAAACCCACACAGTCCCTCTGTAGCACACAGGAGACTTGTGCACCCTGAAGTAGGTATTAGAGAAAGAAAAGAGGAAAGGAAAAAAAAAAACTGAAAAAAATCAAAGATGTTAGACAGATTCTTACTTGTGCAGGCCACTGTTCCTCTGTAGAGAAGTCAAGTTTGAAAAAGCATTAAGAGCACCGGCTGCCAGATGTGCAAGATGAACAGAGGTATGGCTTGTTCAATAAGCCCCATCCATAGGGACTGAAGAAAAGAGGAAAGGGTGGATCTTACGCAGTGCTGTGGATCTCAAAGGAGCCTGAATGTGAGATACATTTTACCTTGACCTGCTCACAGTGTCAGCTTTGATTATTCCTGAGTGTGCAGAGAAGTAGAGCTTTAAACGTTCAGGGAACTCCACCAAAGAAATCTCAGGTTTGTTTATGTGTCTCTGGATTTAGGTAGCAGCAGAATAAGGATAAACCATATTTTGAAATAATGTAGCTCATCTGATTTAGATACCCTAGTTCTGTTTTTCTAATCCAGTCTAAAGCTCCAGATTCCATTTCTGTCTTAAAAGAGAGAAGTGCACTGTAATTGCATAAATATGAGATATCCAAACAGTGTAAGTGAAATAATGTGTAAGAAATAGGCAGCTTTTTATCCAGCTGAAAAATTCAAAACTGAGCATGAATACTTCCCCGCTGAAATAGGAAAAGGTTTTGCAGCTGTGCTAAGTTATGCCCAAGATAACAATTTTCTGCATATATTCTGGAAGTGAATACTGTCACAGTGGTACTCCTAATAGAGAGGAAAAAAAGTTAGTGATAGAAATTGTGATGATGATGATGATGACAGTGCACTTACCTTCAAACAAGATGACGTGAAATTAGGACAGATACAAATATCTGAGATAGAAAAATCCAAGTCTTCAGCTATTTGCAAGTATTAATCCACTTTCAACAAGCAAGAAAGTACTTTAAATTTTACTGATATTCTTTTCAGTATTATATATATCATATGCGTGTGTTACTACAACATGATATCCAGATCAATTATATTTTTGATACAAGTTTGAGGAGTATGTAAAAAGTGTTTGAGTTCGTGTTTTGTAACAGGGAGATGAAACTCAGTGGATATAAAAGAGCTAAGAAACCTGTGGAATCTTGCTCTATAAGTCAAAATGGCTTGAGTTAAAAAATTCTTTCTGTAAATCTATCTTGCCATTCTAATTGAAGATACATTTTGACCTACTGAGGTATATTTCTCATGTGCCTGCTGTAAGTAGTGCCAGGGAAACTGCACCTGGCTTTCAGTGTTGCATACTTCCAAATGTGCCAGGACACCTTGATCTTTCTCAGAGTCTGCATTTTTCTGAAATTAGATAATGGAAAGCAAGATATGGAAGTGAAGAATTGAAGTTACTGACCCATCAGATAGTAGTGAGCAATTTATCAACCAATACATTTTACTTCATATTATAGAATCACAGAATATGCTGAGCTGGAAGGCAACCATAAGAATAATGAAGTTCAACTCCTGGCCCTACACAGGACACCCCAAGAGTCACATCATGCGTCTGAGAGCATTGTCCAAATGTTTCTTGAACTCTGCCAGGCTGGTGCTGTGACCACTCCCCTGGGGAGCCTGTTCTAGTGCCCGGCCACCCTCGGGGTGAAAACCTTTCCTCATATCCAACCTAAGCCTCCCCTGACTCAGTTTTGTGCCATTCCCTTGAGTCGTGTCACTGGTTGTGAGAGAAAAGAGATCAATACCTGCCCCACCATTTTCCCTTGTAAGGAATATTTGACATGTTTTACTGCTCTCCACAGAAAGCACTGAGATAATACATAAATACACACAGGAGCAAACACGCACTAAGTTTGTACAGACATTTGTTTGAAGTCTCACTCAGGATGATAAGCTGAAACGAACAATGTAGTTAAATTCAGGTAGGAATAAAGGCACAGTTAAAATCCTATGTGTGCATGTGTGTGCTTTTTAAAAAATCTGGCATGAGAAGGGTGAGATTGTTTGCAGGAAAGAAGGAAGTTTTCTTGCTTAAAAGAGAAAATTGACAGATTCTAATGGTCACTCACATGCTGTGTGTGACAAATATTCAGCTTATCTTTCCAAGAACAATAAAATTTCATATACTACTGCTCAACATAGGAATTATTTTTACATATCTCCATGCCACTGACTCTGTTGTAAGTTAATCTCATCTCTCATCAATTTTTCACCAGCTTCACTCTGATGTTGATAAAGGAGATGGTTCCATCAAATACATCTTGTCAGGTGAAGGGGCAAGTTCCATTTTTATTATTGATGAGAACACGGGGGATATTCACGCTACAAAGAGGCTGGATCGAGAGGAGCAGGCCTACTACACGCTCCGAGCACAAGCACTAGATAGGTTGACTAATAAACCCGTGGAGCCAGAGTCTGAGTTCGTCATTAAGATTCAGGACATCAATGACAATGAGCCAAAATTTCTGGATGGTCCCTACACTGCTGGAGTTCCTGAGATGTCTCCTGTGGGTAAGTGCAAAATACACTGTTGGTGTTGTGGGAAATTTGTTCCTATTGCCTTTTTAAAAGTTTCATTATTTTTTACTGTTTCACACTAAGCTACTTAATTATCTATGAGGCACCTGCAACAGTTAGATATTTCAAGACTTAACTGGAAATAACATGCTAGATTAAGTATTTACCCTTTCAAAAATGTTGTGAAACTCAAATAGCTATGCCAGGATTCAGATAACCATTTTATGGTGTATTTCTCATTCCAGTGCCCAGAGGCTTTGTTTTATAATTCCCATTAACAGTAATAAGTTTCATACCTATGTTATGGGACTCAGAGGTGATAATTTATAATTTCATTCAGATAAGGTCTGTTCATAACAAATTCTTCAAATTCCTGTTAGTGAATAGCATATTCTTGGTAAGTTTTGCACATATTAGTAACAGTTTATTGGATATTTTCTCTAACAATGAAATTCGATTTTCTGGGGAATATATGTAAGCATCAGGAACTGGGGTACAACATGAGACAGTTCAAAGTTCTAGTGAAATCAGAAATGAATGGGTTTTAGAGGCTACAGACCCTTTTTTGGAAACTAGGAAATGCTAATTTTTCCTGATTTTGAAATAGAGGAGATTTTCAAAATCAAATCCACTATCTCTTCATTTTAAAGAGACTGAAGTTTTGGTAAATGTTACTTTAAGATGATACTATAAATGCAAGCAGAAAAACTTAATTTACTTTACTGGAAATATGTGTTTGGGAAGACTCACTTCAGCTTGAGTGAGTTCTATGGTGATTGAAATAAAGATATTCTTTGCTTGACTGATTTTAAACCATATTAAAATATGATAGTCTTACAGTAGGACTGCACATACAAAATTTGCTATATTTTCTTCTATATGATCTCCTGTGTATTTGAATGTTAAACAAGGCATCTAAATTGGAGGTAGAGAGAAAAAAAGAATTTTCCCTACCTAATTGCCCTGCAGCAATCAGTAGTAAAGACTGCTTTTATATTTGAAACTCAGTTTAGGAGTCAATAGAAGATAATTAAAACCTTGTTAATGAGTTTTCTGTATATTTATTTTACTAAGCAGTGAGCACAGACACTATTTCTCACCAATATGTGACATTTGCCCATTGTCACTTGAGCACTATGTGGATGGCTGAAGCGACAATATTAACCTTGGAAGAAAGTTGTGACACATTGCTGAGAACTTTTTACTTCTGAACTTTGAAAAAATCTAGACAGTCAGATAATCTAAGACTTTAAAACCTAAATAATCCACTTCAGAAATATGTTGTGTTAAAATATATAGTTTTTAAAAAATGAATTTATGCTTTTATTTTACAATTAGATTAAGATATAGTATGCCTCAAAGATTTTATTTTATTTTTCACTTTTTTTGTTAGTTTTTTTTTTTTTTTTAATTCCCTGAAAAGAAATTATCTCCATATTTCTCTTTTGCATGAATTACCTCTGTCTTTTCTTGTACTGGCATATTGATGTGTGGACAACTACTACAAATATATGAGGTTTACCTACACATACCTAAATACATGCCTCTAGTCCTCACTTATGCTCCATTTGTTCCAAAAATATATTGGAAATCAATCTATGGGGAGTGCACTGTGTGCAGTGGAGAATATAAGGACTATTTTTTACAATGAGCTGCTTTCACATATTTTGTTGAATCTTTACATCACAAATGAGTAAAAGGAATTCTCTCTCATATGGACCATAAAAGACCATATGTATTTTAAAATCAGGTGAAGTATTATGCAAAGTTTTTAACTGAGATTGTGCACTCTGTGAGATTTGTGTCAACTAAGGGTGGTTTCACCTTCATTAACTTTCTGAAACTGCACATTTTCAACATCTTCATGGTTAGTATCACACACCTACCAAATACTGCACTATTACAGAATTAAGGAATACCATGAAATGCCTTTGTCACACTTTGTTGCACTTTGCCTTACATAGTTACAGCAATTCATACTTTATCCATATAACATAATTTTTAATTAATCACCTAGAGCATCCATGAAATATTAAGGAGATACAAAGTATCTCTCTCCTATTTTGTTTAAAATTATATCCATGACAAGGACTTTTAATTGGATGTTAAAGGAAATGAAAGAGATCACGGGATTATAAACCCAAATTAACTATAAAGCTAGGAAAACTGTAACCTTTAACCCACAGGCTAGTTATGCAAGTATAATGGTTATGTATTTTATTTGGCAAATATTTTTAGACATTATCTAAGGCTAATTGAAGTCCATCTCTTCTTTTATTTGAAATGACTTCGGGTCAGGTTCAAATTATATTTGGATCAGGCCCAATTATATTGATTATCCTGAGCAGGGTAAATATCTTGATGGCTTGTAAATCTATTCATGGTAAAAACCCCAAAGATATTGCTTGTTTGAAAATCATAAGAATTTATTTTTTGTTTGTTTGTTTTTAAACTATTTATTATACTTGAAAAATCTAGCAGTGTTATATTTCAAACAAAAAGATAGTAGGCTGTTTGAGTTATAGCCAAGGGAAGTGCAGATGAGAATTCCAGTCTTCTCTGATTTTCAGCCATATCAACAGCTTTGCTTGTTACCCAGCACAACAAATATCTCTCTTGCATTTTTGTTACCCTTGATTGAGATGTATAGAGATATTTGAATTTTATAACAAAGAAAAGAAATCAAAAGCATTGTATCATGCTTAAATCTGATACAAGTGTGTAGTAGGTTTAGAGAGCCTGAAGGAAGGGGATGTGTCTCTCTCCAGGCACAAGCCACCTCTGCTTCCCTTTATCTAACCTTGCTGCTTAGCTGGGACCAGTCTTGGGTTTTGTCCCCAAGTAAAGGCAACATAACGAGGCTGTGGGAGGGGAGGGAGGAGGTGAAGTGTGCTCTGACTTTCACCCTTCACACTCCTGGAGAGAAGGGCTGTGGAGGCATTGCTGCATCAGCTGTGGGTGAGGGATAGTGGCACAAGCACAGAAATACCAGAGGGTACTGAGCAGAACCAGTCTGAATTGTTGCATGTAAGGATTAAGCAGGAGTTATGGATAATTTCATAGTAAACATGTTTAATGTTTTTCGTAGCAGCTGAAACCATATAGAAATATGATGCCATCATAGAATTGTTTTGTGTGTTAGACATATTAGACTTTAATTGATATCAGTTAATAACTGACTGCCTTAAAGCTCTATTTTTAATTTGTTAATGTGGTTAAAATTCAATTGATAAGGGTTTGTTCAAATTAAAAATTAAGCATTTGTTACATTCATCTAGTTTTAGAAACCAGTTTTCCTTTGATCTCACCAATATTAAAACAGAAGTCACAGAATCCTTTCTCATAAAAAACTGTTTCAAAAATTGGGTAAAATATACAGCAAGTTCTTAGCAAGCTTTTTAACAAGCTCTGCAGGTGTTTCTAAAGCAATACACTTGGAGATTCAGAAAGGATCCCTTTGAAGGAACTCCAACTCTAAATAAACTTTACCAGCCAATTTAGCTTTTTCTCTTCCTGTCACAGAAAAGGTTGATCTCTTCAGTCTGTCAGGAGCATTGTTTAGTCTTGACTTGATTAAATTTAAGTACAAATAGCATTCTAAATTCAAGGTCCTCTCTGCAAATATCCTCCTGTCTTTTTACGCTAATATCAGCATACATAGGTCAATTTGCAAGATTACTGTAATTTTGTAATCTCTACCAATATCTATTAATGATTGTGTTAAAAAATATCTTAAACATTCTGGAAAATAAAACCAGATATCTATGCCAATCACACAGAATTAAGTTTTTTACTAGTTTCTATCAAGAAAAGAAATACATGGAACACTTTGATATGCAGCACAGATTTTTTCTCAGTACTTGCTGAAAAAGTTTATGAAGATGCTACATGTAGAATTATTTTCAATTAACTGATATCCAAGCTTTGTTACAAAGATATAACTTATTGTCCCTCTCAGCATGGGACTTCAGTAAAGACACAATGACAATATGTTATGTAGAGAAAAAGAATTGTAGAGGAACTAATATCTAAAAGACAAAGATACTTTTAAAATAAATAGTCCCTATTTATTTTTTCAACCCATATTAGATACACACCCTGTAAATAATATTTTAAGTTATAGTTGTGAAACTGCACTTTATATTAAGTGACTAATGAAATTTTGGGGTAGGGTCAATGTCCTGTCTACGCTTTCACTCCAGGGCTCTGAACAATGCTGACATAAACAAGATTTATTGGCACACTCATTTTTCTGGATGGAGTAAAGGATTAAAAACCAGCCTTTACTGTTTGTTGACTATCCATGTTAGCTGTAAGTTCTAATCTTGGATGCATGTGTGACAGCTGACTGTCTGTGTTAGAAGGTGAGGAAAAGTGTTCAGGAATACAAGGAAGACTTAATTTCAGTGCAGGAACACAAACTCTTCTAAGATGATGTACTTGGAACTATGATGTAGCCACCCATTTTTCCTCAACCTTCAGATTTATTTACTATCCATGAGTATCCCTACAACTTTATGTTTTGGGTTTTTTCTTAAAGGGGAGTAAGTATTTTAATTTGACATGATTCCATTGCAGAAAATTAGGACAGCAGTGCATGGCAATTTTTATCCTCTGAAGGAATTCCTGTTCCTCAAGAGCAATCTGCTTCTTCTGGAAAAATCTCTGGAAATCCTCAAATACAGATCTTTCTGTGCATTATGCTTCCTTGGAACAGATTTCCTACACGTAAGACTTTTCACATACTTAGAATACCTTCTGGTATCTCACATATTCTTAAAAATACATGTTGTGGAGAAATCTTCCTCTTAGCATGGGACTTCAGAAGCTCAATTTTTTTTTCTGTGCAGTTAGTAAGGATATAATGATAATAGCAGGGGTTTAAGATCATTGCCCCACTGATGTTAAGAAGAAGCTGATTAACATAGAGGGACTGGAAATGTATCATTGCTTTTTAGTTACTGGTTACATTTATGTGGGATTATAACAGAAAGATTTGGTGTTAGAATTTCTACTTAAAAACAGCCTTTTCTGAAGAATCCATGTGTTTTAGGAGAGAGACCATTAGATTCAGATAATGACTTCATTCATTCATGGAATGTAGAAGGTTTGTTTGCTACATCCATAGATTTTTACATCAAACAAGCACTTCCAAACCTGCAGCATTTCCAAAATATCTGTGTTGAGATTGCAGATCTTGTAATTTCTTTGATCTTGTATTGGTCTGGAGCCCTTGAAAGCAGCAAGAGCAGGGGGCAAAGACATAACTGTGTGTGAGGTTTATAAGCACTTTTGCCAATATTTGCAGACATTGTAAGCTTCATTGGCAGAGCTTAGTGACTTTGTAAATGTGGTAAGCCTGGCTTTCACAAAGAACACAGGATGTCAAACAGTCATTATGATACCTTGTTCTCAAAAGCTGGATAGACTTCAGGAAGTTTAAAATAGGTCCCTGTATGAAATTACATTATAGAGTAATCTGTAAAATCAGTTTGACGTACTGAATCAAAGCTCTTAGTAACTGGTGAACAGAAAAATGATGTATTTTAAGTCCCATAACTGATAAATGACTTGATGGAATAACTACCAATTTTCTTTTTAAACTTTCCATCTACTTAATAGTTGCATGTGAAATTTCAGGTTGGGAAGAACCTTTTCCCTGTCCAAAAATATTAGACAGGTCACAAGAGAGAAAAATTGCATTTAAATAGAGTTGCAATCATACTACTTTGTCATGGATACTTCAAGAATAGAGATTAGGAAGGTGGGCTAGCTAGGCCATAACCTAAATGAATAAATTTATCTTATGAATGATCGTTTCTGGTCATAATTCTTTCAAGCAAGTCCCATCCTTTGTAATCTGTTCCATTTTATGGAGGGTTGCACTTAATCCTCACTCCAAACCTTCAGCCTAGTCCCAGGATCCATTTATGATGTTCTACTTAACTGAGAATGGAAAAGATGAGGAAAATGAATGGAAGATATGCTATATTAGATAGAAAGAATTTCAGAACGTTCTCCCACCATTTCCTGAAAAAATCCAAAAAAAACTTATCAGAATACAATTTATGTTAAATTCACCCTGGACACTTACTATTCCAGTTTGTTGTAAAAAAGTGATTTCAAGACTTGCTGGTCTCATTTTCACATGTCAAAAATGTGTTGTTTCTGAAAATGAACACTGTATTTAACAAATGCTTTTCTCCAATGGTGTGTCTAAATCGAGTCTGTGAAGCAATCTGATCCTCTCTTGAAGACCTTTACTGGGCATCTGCCAAATTGTTACAACATTAATTTGCAATCTAACCTCCAAATGGGTCCCTGGGCTGTTGAATGGAAGGTCTGAATGTTCCAGACAATCTGCCAGTGAGAAAAAAATAATCCTTTCTGTCTGTCAAAGGGTGGTGACCATGGCCAAGGCCCTAACTCCCGAGTATTATTTTATTCTGCTCTCAGCATACACCATGGAAGCTGTTGTATAGAACAAAACAAATGGGAACTGACACAGAGAACAAAATGAATAGGAGCTGGATGAAGAATGAGGCCTTCACAAAATATACCCTTCTTGCTAGACAGTTTGAAATTTTTCTTTCTTATTCCTGTCAACATAGAGACATTTCTTGCTCAAGGATTCTTTATGCAATAGATTACCACAACTGATATAGCAGATACATTGAAGGAAATTAGTATTGCAGATTATTGAGGAAAATTCATACTTCTTAAAGGAATTTAGAGACAGCTTTCGCTAGGTTTTCTCTGAGCTGAGAAAGGAGCCCTTCAGCCATCTCTTTATGAAACAGTAAATAATTTTATAGGCTAACAGTAATTTGTATACATTTATCACATTTTGTAAAACATATATATGTATGTATGTTTGAATATGTAATGAATCAGCATGCAGACTTCTCTTAAAAGGAAAACTACTATGACTACTACATTTTGTACTCAGACTTCAGACTTCACCATCATTACAGAAACTTTACTCATCTACCCTCCACCAAGCAAAGGCAGAGATAGAGAGGAGAAGCTACTGAGTGAGATGGTTTTTACTGCCATGTGTCAAACCCTGTGAGTATTTGGGAAGATGGAATTCTGTAATAGCTGATACTACTAGTTTACAAATAGAACCTTATACACTAAACAGAGTCAGCACAGAAATGATGAACAGTTGTGGAAAAGCCACCTCACACTGTTCCAGATATACACTGGCACAGCATATTGAGTAAGTGTAGTGTGTATTTTTGCATCTTTCATGTACAATAGTCCCTTAAACATTTTACAGGTACCTCTGTGGTCCAAGTGACAGCTACTGATGCAGATGATCCTACTTATGGCAACAGTGCTCGAGTGGTTTACAGCATATTGCAAGGACAGCCTTACTTCTCCGTGGAGCCCAAAACAGGTAACTTTAGATGAACTTTTTGCAGTAATGCTGAGGAAAAAAGGAAAATGTGAATTAAAACTTGCTAGGAACTTATTAATACGACCTCTTGGTTAATGGAATACATTTGGGTTTTGTTGATCTTTTAATCTCCTATTCTTTAGAATAGGTTATGAAAACCACACAATCTGAGCTATGTAATAAACAGACTTTTCTAGAATGGAAATTCTTGTCTTGTCAATCTACCTGCTGGTTGGTCTGCTGCCTGTTGTCATCTCTTTTATCAGTGACAATTTCAAAATACTTTGAATATTTTTTTGCAGATTTCAGAAATATCTGAATGTCACATAGATTCTATAAGACTAGATTTAAGGCACAATTACTCACCATTCTACTTTTCAAACTGAAGTTTTTTTGCAGGAAATGAATCACTTCTAAATTAATTTGAAGAAGAAAACACTGTGCTTCCTATACTTATCAGATATAACATTTTGCTGCCACTTTCAAAATGTATTACTGGTGAAACTTTGTTTTTACAATTTTCTTGAAATTTTGTGAATATTTTTAAGCCACAACCAAATACAACCTTTAATCCTCTGTTGGTATAATAAATATTGCCCATTCTGCTGTATCATTTCATAAAACAGGAAAGTAGGTTCTCAATCTGCTCATTTCAGTTTAGTGCTTGAGACTTCACTTACATCTACAAGGAGAAGAGTTATAATCTTCATTTTGAATACAGCCAAACTGAGACTAAAGAGAAAAAAATTATTATCATAAACAATCTGTGATGTGAATCAGGCCTGAGTCCCAATGTTATGACCAAAAGGTCACACTCTGTGTAGCAACATTTAAATTTGCAGAATTAAGTACTATAATTACCTTCATATTGCAACAGATCCATTCTCAGCAGGGATATATAGCACTGTCCTTTTCCCTCCCATGACTATGATTTATAACAGTTTTCTCTCTATTTCTCTTTCTCCCTCTCCATGTGTGTTCATGTACAATGTGTGTTGTTATAATGACTGTAGACCGGCCTTCAACACTAATATGGTAGTTTCTGCTAAATCAAAATCTTGAAGAATTCAGGCTGAAATCTTTGCATACATTTTCATCACTTTGATGTGATACTCAGATTTCCTGTCTGCATGACAGTTTGCTTCCAAATGATTGGGAAGCTTTTCCTGGTAATTTAACTATTACAAAAAAACAAGCAGGCCAAGAAAAGCAAAGTAGAAACAATAACACTAGGAAATTGTATATTAATTGTATTTTAACCTGTCTTGTAAAATGGGTGAAATAGTGCCAGGCAGTCTGTTTGTGAAATAAATGTTTCAACCTGGAGGTGATTAATGGCAGGTCCAGCATTCATAAGGGAAAAAAGAAATAAAACTCTAAGCAAACATTCAACAAATAGCAGATGAAGAGATATGTGTCCCAATGTGCCTCTTCTTTATTTAGTTTGTTTATGTTTCTTTTACTGCTGACACTAAGTGCCGGTGGAGTAAATGGCTGCCTCTCTGGAAATCAGGGTTAGCAGCTGTACTATGTACTGAGCATGTAATATTCATAAAGTTATCATATTTTGAGAATACATATTTATTTTTGATCAATATCAGCATGACTTCATATTTTGAGAAGACATATTTATTTTCTGATCTATATCAGCATAACGGAAAGGCTGTAACATGGAATTATCTTCTAGTTTTCATTTCAAATCAATTAATTACAAATTCATTAATTAATTATACACATCAAATGGACATGACAAAAACTACATATATTTCAGTATTTCATTAAAAAATAAAAATCTCTTAATTATGCTAATTCTTTAGAAGTGGATATTGTTAAATCCAATATATGGTAAAATAAGATAATTTTCTCTAGCTGCAAAGCATGGCATGTTATCACTATTAATAAGAGCTAAAGTAGTGAATGACTGTTCAAAATATAGTGAAATTAATCTCGACCTCAGAATCTTAAAAATAAATGCAGAATATTCTGTTTTTCCTAGTTCTAAAAGAGTGAGAAATCAAATACAGAAGATTACATCCTCCAGGGAAGGAAGTGTTACCCAAGACATTATGAAGTCTAGCTCAGGGAGAAGATATTTGGAAAACACAGTCATGCATAGCATTACCCAGTGAATCTAGTACTAAAAATAGTTGGTGGGTTTTGGCAACTATTTAAAATAAGCTTATGGTGGTCAGTGCAACTCCTAGTCAAAACCTGTGATATTACTGTTGAAATTAATTCATTCCACTCTTGCTACAATCACTGACCTGCTATTACCTTTTAAAGGTAAAATCAGCTTTCACAGTGCCTGATTTTTGCTTATGCAATCCTTGACACCTTGACTTTCTGCAGGTGTTATCAAGACTGCCCTTCCAAATATGGACAGAGAAGCCAAGGACCAATACCTCTTGGTTATCCAAGCAAAGGACATGGTTGGGCAGAATGGTGGATTGTCAGGGACTACATCCGTAACTGTCACCCTGACTGATGTTAATGACAACCCTCCCCGCTTTCCGCGCAGTGAGTTACTTTGTAAATACAGGACTTGTAATATTATTCCTATACACTGCTATTTTCTTTACATGCCCTGCTATTTCTAACCAAAAAATGTTTCGTTTCCAGGTTAAGTACTTTGATAAACACTGACTGCAAGACTATTTAATAATAATAATTGTAATAATAAGTAAGCATTGCTTTTCTTTACCTCATGCATACTAGTTCAGTTCAAATTAAGTGGTGTACTGCAGAGACATTTACTTCCTTTCTGTGAATAAATAGACAAAAAACCACATCATAATAGATATTGAGCTTGCCAGTTAAACTTCAAGACTCTTTAACTTGACTCTTAATCCTTCATATTCCTTTGGTGTTGTCATGTCCTTGCAGTGTTTCTTAAAGTGTTAATCACAAAAGAGCTGGAAAGTCACCTTCCCTCTATTTGATTTCTTTGACAAAGGTGGCTCTCATCCTAACCAAAGAAAGGAGCAAACAGCTGTATGCTCAAACCTGAAGAGCTCAGTTTATTCATAGCATTCTGTCTGGGGTGCTTTTTTCTTAATTAAAAAAAAAATAAAATTAGTTGGTAACATAGAATTAAAGTAATGTGAAGCATATATTCAAGTCAGCTCCACCCTCACCTCCAATAATGGAAAAAATAGATCTGTACATAATAGATTTCTGGTTATTTCAAGCCACCAACTCCTTGAAGTAATAGAATAGAATAACTAAAGTTGTTTTTGAAGGTGAGGGTGTTATTGGGTACAGAGAATGCACTCTGATACCCTTTTGACAGTTTATATATATAATTTTGTACTTGAATAAAAAAGCTAGAATTTTCAAGATAGTGCACTTTCTGTTAAAGAACTGAATATATATTAGTTTCTAGTGATATTCAGATTGTGAGCTGCCTAATCAAGATACATAACTATAAAAAAATTAAGATTTTATATTGATATTATTTTATTTACTTACTTTGACTCCCTCTTTTCTGGAAAACAGAGTAAAACATTCTCTGCTTTATCGGGGATTAACATCCTTGATTTGCAGTTCAGTTTTGAATTGTATTTTTGCATCTTTGCCTTACTTCTCTTTTCACGTGAAGAAGTTCTGCCTGTAGTGCTTAGTCCGTCACAAAGAAAACAAAGCAAAAAGAGCAATTCTGTTTCAAAACTGAAGAATATATTGCACATGATTTAAAGGGTGGTAGATTTAAGAAAGCTAGTTGGTTTTGTTTTTTTTGGGCTTTCAGTCCCAGAGCACTCTGAATTAATAAAATTTTTCAATTTTGCAGGATCATATCAGTATAATGTCCCAGAGTCTTTGCCAGTGGCTTCTGTGGTGGCCAGAATAAAAGCTGCAGATGCAGATGTTGGACCTAATGCTGAAATGGAGTACAAGATTGTGGATGGTGATGGTTTGGGAGTATTCAAAATTTCTGTTGACAAGGACACCCAGGAGGGAATCATAACCATTCAGAAGGTGAGTCTGATTTTATCCACTGATTCTGTTTGGAACTCTTCAAGATGGGGGCAGGTAATGAGAGTATGAGCTTTTGTTTCTATGAGCCTTGTCTGCTGTAAATGTTTCCATTGGTATATTTTATCTTGACATCACTGTGTGATTTTGACGTTTTTAATGACTTATGCTGAAAAATATTCTGCATTTTCTTTGACAAGACCTTTATTGATATGAGGAGGGTGTTTTTAAATTACCGCATTTGAATGGGAATCTAAATTTTAGTCTCATTTGTCTTTGTATTAAATACAAAATGTGAAAATATATCTTGGAGGAAAAATGCAAGCTCCAAATAAAAAATGGATCCCAAAATTAATTTAAAAAATAATTATCTAAATGTCTTTGGCTGAGGTGGTATTGTTCAGAAAGCACATATTGTTAATTTAAAATTATGTAACAGTAAAAGTAACATGTAATAAAAGACCATATACTATTTAAAAAAATTTCAAAAAATCTAAAAAATCAGAATAAGTATTTTTTCTTCACAGCTTTCTACATGTGCAGTTAGAAAACATTACAAGACATTAAAAAATCATGTTTATATAAAAATAATAAAATTAAGCTTTCTTACATTGCTGCAACACATTTTTAGACTATTCTTTTAAAAATAAGAATGCGCTGAAATATTTTTCAGGAAAATTTACATTTTTTAAACAGGAAAAGAAATACAACACCTTAGAAGAATCTCTCATACAATTTCATACTCTTAATGTATGAATACTTGGCAAGTTCCCTGTGACCTTCGTTATGCAAAGCGTCAGCATTTCATGGCCTGGGGTTCCCACCCAGAGCTCAACCTGCAGCTCCCACTGCAGCTGCACACCCAGCTACCTGTTCTGAATGGACTCCTCAAAAATTTAATACCCCTAAAACGTGGGAATGACTTGGCATTTTAGAATACATGTAGCTATGTTTCTGAACAAGGACCTATGTTTGTACTTAATATGATCCCATAATGGATTTTTCTTCCCTATATACTCTTTAGTCTTTGTAAACTTCACCTATGAGTAGTGCGGTTTTTTTGTTTTGTTGTGTTAGCCTTTTTTTCCCTTCTCTGGTGCATCAATTTCTTCTTAAAGCAGTATAAAGTTTCAGTCATATTTCTTCTTTGAAAGGAGTTAAGACTGTACAATGTTGCAAAGCAGTGGGTTAATTCTCTGATGCCTTTAACCCCTGGTGAGAGCTGGTAATCATCCACAGTTATCATAACAAAAATGGTGTATGTTCACTCTTGAAAGATCGGACTCTAATATGTGTAATGTAAATCATCTTTTTTCAAGAAAAAACACTTAGGCTTCTTGCAAAATGTACTTCTGCTTAGCATGTTTGAAATACAAGTGATGAAAAGTTAGGAGTCTTTTTGTTCAACAGCCAAATTCGATGTGGTTCCTTCCATTTGCTCATTTAAAGTTTTTGAACAAAGATTTGGGAGAAACGTCCCTATCCTAGAGGGAGAGCATTTACCAGCGCCACAATAAGCAACACTGACTCACTCAAACTCTTCAGTGATCTGGTATGATAACTGTTGAGTTCATTTCCATTTCTGGTATGGTTTTGTAGTCATGGTGTTTGTTTCTGGAATACTCTGATTGCAGTGCTATACAGTGGACCAAATAATTGCCATTTATTATTTCTATAATCATTTGATCTATGGAGCTGAACTAGACTTTTCACTATTGAACATTTGTCCTGAGAACTGCTCTATTAAATAGTTATTGGACTACATTAAAAGGGTACAAATTGCTGACCTGATGAAATGGTCTACTCTGTTAATAGTTTTTGTATCTACGTGCTGCTATATTTTGACACAGGAATTCAGACTCTTCTCTCTGCAGCTTTAGACCTTTTCTCTTATCTTCATACTATTTTTGACTTACTTTCCTCTGTGTGGTGGGTCGTCCTTGGCTAGTGCCAGGTGTCCACCAAGCCACTCTATCACCCCCTCTTCAGCAGGATGGGGTGAGAAAATAAGATGGAGAAAACCTTGTGGATCGAGATAAGAGCAGTTTACAAAAGCAAAACTGAATGTCACATGCATGCCAAGCAAAGCAAAAAAAACCCAGATCTTATTCCTTATGGAGATCTCCAGCCACTTCCTGGGAAGCAGGGCTTCAGTTCAAGTAGCAGTGGCTTCAGAAGGTAAATGTTGTAAATAATGAATATCCATTTCCCCATTTTATCTCCCTTCTTTTTTCTTAGCTTTTATAACTGAGCAGATACCCTATGGCATGGAATATCACTTTGGTCAATTTGAATCAGCTGTTCTGGCTGTGTTCCCTCCCAAGATCTTGCCCACCAGCCTACTGGTGAGTGCAGGGAATGTTGAAGAACTGGCACTGATGTGCCAACGCTGCCTGGCAGGAGCCAAAAAACTGGTGTGTTATCAACACCCTTCCAGCTATCAATGCAGAGCACAGCGCTGTGAGGGCTGCTGTGGGAAATACTGACTGCCCTTCACCAACCTGGTATACTCTCACAACCCAAAGATGATTCTCCATGCTGAGGGGCACCTCCCAAACCTTTGGATGTCCTTAACTTTTCATTTTGACTCCAGGGGACCTAGTGCTTTGCCCAGTGCTGAAAAACCCTCCCTGCCAATTCCGTAGAGAACATTGTCTACAATAGAAGTGAAGAGCTGAAGCACAGTGGCCACCAGGCAACTGTACCTTCTTCTGGAGAACAGATCCATAGAAAGTCATTAATAACTGTGTTTGCAGTTTTCAGGGGGCTTCAATAACTGAGCCTTACCTACCTGCCAGATCACTGTGGAGTCAGGTTATCCCTGAATGATAAGGTGAACACGTTAGTAAGAAATCAGGAAAGAAATTAAGTTTGTAGTTTGGAATCTGCCTAAACATTTTACTGTCCAGCACATGATGTTCTGTACTCTTCTGAGTGCAATCACCTTTCTCCTTTTCATGCTCTAAAATCATCTGAGGTATTGAGAAACAGCTCAGTCTCAAAATGCATGGCTATCCTTTTCAACTCGTGAGTATTGATATGCTCAGATGACATGTCTGTGTACACATCAGGCAGTAAAATGCCAAGGCAAAGACTTATGAAAAGGCACACTTTGGTTCTAAATGCAAATGGGTGCTTTAGTTTTGCATACTTCTGCTGCAATCGTACATAAAGCTCAGCAGGCTGTGCATGAAAATCACCGGCAGTAACTCTGAGCAGCTGAAGGCACTTCTCCATTCATTTTTGTGCTGGGTGTTGTGGAGAAAGTTTGGCACCTGGTTTTCTGAGTTCCACACAAGCTGAGGATTTTGCATTCTGTTTTTAGAAAGATAACCACTTTAAGACAATTTTGAAAGTTGACTTCCTCACTCAAAACTAACACTTCTTTTAACACATAAGTAGCATTAAATAAAATGAAAAGAGTTTTTGTAAGAAATAAAACTGTAGGAAGAGAAGTGAGATTTAAGAATTCACTGAGCAAAGCAGGATTCTTATGTTCTTTTTACTTTTATTCCACAATATTAATTTTATGGAATATTAAAGAAAATAGCCAGGGATGATCAAAAATTGCAAGAAAATGATCTTGAAACAGAGAGATACCAAATACCATGGTATTAGAAAGAGAAAAGTGTTACATGGTTTGGAATATCTCAAGATTACTTGTGTATAAAGGATTTGACTTATACATGTATTGATTTGAAAGGTGAACAAACTACTGAATAAGATTTTAATGTGTTTAATTTTTGGTTTGTTTTGGATTGCTTTACATGCATATTTGAACACATTTCTTTTCTATACCCAGTAACACAGAGACTTCAACATATCACAAGTCAGTGGGGAAAAAAACAAAAGTGGTTTTACTCTTAACAATGATATTCATTGAAATATATGGAGTGTATTCTTCTTTCCATTATAGCTCTTCTGCATTGCTATAAACCCAGATATCTCTTTGGCTTGCAGTTTATTCAGGATGGATTTTTCTTTAAACAATTTGAGAACAGTGCTCTTTTCTGAATAGTGGTGGTGGTTCTGCTCAGTTATTATAGCCATGGTAGGACTAGGGATTACATGTTCCTGAACATGCTAGTAGTGTTGCTATTTAGTGCCTAATGTCAGTGTAGATTAGCTACTAGAGTAAACCTCAGCTCAAAATAACATTTTTACAATAGTCTGGTACTCATGGAATAACTCCCTTCACCATATGGAATCAGATAATGGAAGAATGCTTTCTCTGTTTTTATCCACTTGGTCTTTTTCCTTTCAGAGTAAAGAGCAGGATGTAGTACCTTATACAACACAACTAAGAAGAATGTGTGCTGTGTCACTGCAGTTTTTGCAGCTGTATGGTTTTTCACATGATCATCACACCTTATTTTGTTTTGTCCTGGCTAGGATATTTGAAGCAGGATTAAATGAATGAGATGTGAAGTTCACGTATTCCAGGAAGTTACTGAAGTTCATTCCAAACAAAAAAATCACCATCCCCCACCAAAAAAACCCAAAACAAAATAAAGCAATCAAGCAAAAACAAATAAACAAAAGAAACCCTACACAACATTTTTATATTTAGGACAAGGACTAATATTGTTCATAAATTTATGGCTTATATAATAACACCATTTTATGTCTGGGTAGAATTGTGTTTTGTAAGCTTAGAGAAGCTAAAAGTTCATCTAATGACAGAAGCTAGTAAAACAGTATTGAACCATTTATTTGGTTGCTTGCATTAAAAAATAAAATCCACTCTCTTCTGCAATATGTTAACTGAATTAACATGCAAAAAATGTATCCAGCATATATCTAAAATGATATATAAAAGTGTGTAAGTAATTTTTAAGATGCCATTTCACAACCTGAAAAAGGATATGAAAAATTCTATAAGGCAAACTTTTACTTTCTTTTTGTCTTTTTCTTCAGGAGTTGGTATAAAAACCAAGTGAATGAGACCCATAAGTGGTATTCTCAGTTCAAAGGAAGGGTGGGAAAGTGGTAGGAAAGCTAATAGGAGTCTTCTCCTGTAACCTACTATATGTATACAATTATTTGTCTAGTTGTTTCAAGTCTCTGTGGAAATCTTCCCACTCCTTTATTTACTCTTTTATGTTAAATAACACTAATAAATAAATGAAAAGTTATCACTTGTGAAATGAAGAAATCTCTTTTATTTTTATCCTGTTCAGAGCAGTTCATGCTACAGTTCTGATGCTGCAAATAATGTGAGAGTTTGGCTAATCTCCT
Organism: Pardalotus punctatus; assembly: GCA_013400915.1. Taxonomy (NCBI): domain Eukaryota; kingdom Metazoa; phylum Chordata; class Aves; order Passeriformes; family Pardalotidae; genus Pardalotus; species Pardalotus punctatus. The sequence goes on along the minus strand of VZTX01007706.1, from coordinate 198,310 downwards.
CACTGTAGCACAGTCTATATAGTAAATCATGGAATAGAATAGAATAGAGTAGAATAGAATAAAACAGAACAGAAGAGAATAGAATTATAGGATAGCACCATTAAGGCTGGAAGAGCCCTCCAAGATCATCAAGTCCAATCCTTGACCGAGCACCACCGTGTCAAGTGCTAGACTATAGCACTTAGTACCAAACCCATTCATTTTTTGGACACTTCCAGGGATGATGATTCCACAGCCCGCCCTGGGCAATCTGTTCCAGTGCTTAAGTACCCTTTCAGTGAAAAAAGTCTTCATGATGTCAAGCCTGAAGCTTTTCCTGGCACAGCTTGTGGCCCCGTGTCCTCTTGTCCTGTTGCTCATTCTCTGGGAGAAGAGGCTGCCCCTGCCTCATTACAGTCTCCTTTCAGGTAGCTCTAGAAAATAACAAGGTCTTCTCTGAGCCTCCTTTTCTTCCCTGTTCTTTCAGCTGCTCTTTATATGACGTACTGTCCAGACCCTTCACCAGCTCCATTGCCCTTCTCTGGACACCTCCGGCACTTCAATGTCCTTCCTGACTGAAAGGCTCAAAACTAGACACAGGACTGGTGTCATCACCAGTGCTGAGTACAGGGGGGGGCAGTCACTGTCCTTGTCCTTCTGGACACACTGGTTTGGAACAAGCCAGGATCCCACCGGCCTTCTGGGGCACCTGGGCACACACTGGCTCATGATCAGCACCCCCAGATTCTTTTCTGGGCAGCTTTCCAGCCACTCTGTCCCCAGCCTGTAGCACTGCAGGGGTTGTTGTCACCCAGGTGCTGAACCCTGCAGTTTTCTTGTTTAACTTCACACCACTGACCTCAGCCCATAGATCCAGCCTGTCCAGATCCCTCTGCAGAACCTTCCTGTCCTCCAGCAGATCAACACTCCTGCCCAACTTAGTGTTGTCTGCAAATTTGTTGAGGTGCAAATTATTGATAAAGATATTAAATGGGACTGGGCTGAACACTGAGCCCTGGGGAACACCACTGGTGCCTGGCTGTCAGCTGGAAGTAACTCCATTCATTACCAACTCTCTGAGCCTGGCCAGCTGTCCAAAGTTTAACCCAGTGAAGAGTGCACCTATCGAAGCCATGGACTGCAAAGTAGAACTAAACTAGATATGTAAGTTACCTTTAAGCTGGATTTAGGAAAGCATCCATCTTATGCGACCTCTTCAGAAAAAAAAGAAGTGTTGTAGAGTTTATGGAAAGGAATCAGGCATTTATATTTCTTAGAAGTATTTCAAAATTTTTTCTTGGTTCACACTGTGACTCAGTTCTCCATCTGTAGAGTAGGATCAATTCCTTCCTGTGGTTTCATTTGTAATTTACATTCTGCTATCAATGCTCTGTTAGTAAGGACTCAGATCATTTGCATAGCTCAATTTCACAGTGGTGAGGGTGTTTGGAGAAAAAGTGTAATTTTTCTGCATATATTGGAGTTTTAAAAAATGTGTCAGATTTTTCTCTGCAGTAGAAACCTTAGAATTGAAGAAACATTTATAGAAGTGGATCATGATTCAATCATTTAATACAACATATTCTGAAGTGTTCATGCAAACCTATGTACAATTGTGAAGTGAATTCATGTTGACTGTTCACAGAATCCTGATTGTAATACACATGAATGGAGACTTGGCTTCACTTGCTAAGCAAAATGCATGCACAAAATCTTATTTTTTGTGGTTTTCAAAGCAATGTTCCTAAAAAGTGTACTAAAAAAGACAACATATAAGTACAGATTTCACTTTATTCACAAAGTTACAGGCTAAAGTTAGACTTCAGTAATATTAATAGCTTAGTAGCAAAACATCTTAAGATAAAAACATGATACCCTGTATCCACACACACTTCTATCAAATATTTGGTGCTTAAAGTAGTAATGGTAATTTAATTTAAAAAAGCTGGAAAGTATATTTTTATTTTATGCATCATGTGTGACTTTTTGAAATGTTATGGGACCTGATTCAAGTAATTTGGAATTCTAGAGAGATTTTAGTGGAGTTAAGGGGAAAAAGGAAGACCAAAAAACCCCTAAATACTCTGCAGAGTGAGGTTTGTAATGTCTTACTGCAGAAAGTGACAAGCATTAAGATTTCCCATGGTAGAATTCTTGCTGACTTTGCCTTAATTTCTACCCTCAATACACTGCCTTACCACCAATATCACCAACCAGTCTGAATGTTAAAGGGAAAAATAATGTTGCAAAGTACTTTCTCATAGAAATTGACTGCTTAGAGATTATTTTAAAACCTGAGTTCATTCTAAAAGCAATACTGGCAATTATGAAATGGGGGTGGGGTGACGAGAGGGTTTATGCATCAGCTTTTGAGTGAAAAGCTATCTTTCCATTACTGTTAACATTTCTTTCCTTTTTTTTTTTTTT
>VZTX01007706.1:71956-195884 GCA_013400915.1 Pardalotus punctatus | reverse complement strand
TTTTTTTTTTTTTTTTTTTTAAGCTAGAAATTTTTCTTTCCTTTTTGTATCAGAGTTTACAATGTAAGAACTTGAGGTTTCCATGGCTCCTTTGAGAGATTGTGTGCATTCATTTGATGTACTGCAGTTTTCAATATAAAACCTCAACTGGGCTTAAAAATGGGATTTCCACCTCTGAAAAGTACATTATTACAAAGTTACCATACAAAAAAAATGAACATTATAAAAATGGGTCTTCCATGAGTTATAACTTCATATTCAGTCTCCCTAAAATAGAAGACTTGTTTTGTAATTTCCTTCAGCAAGGATAAAATTCTTACTCTTTAAAAGGAAAAGAAGAAAAAAAAGACAGACCTCACAAAGGGAAAGATTAATGGATCCCGCACAAGATCTAATCAGATAATACTAATGCATGGATATTAATGAAGCTGTCAAGCTCTATTCACTGTACTGAAGGACTGAAGTATACATTGTCCGTTTAACCTTCACCGTTGATGTAGTGATTTGCAGTCTGTTAACTTGGTGTTCCATCACTGGAACCTTGTGCTTTTGTTATAGCAGGAAATAATGAAGGCATGACCTGGAGGCCATTTAAATAATGTTCTTTGTGTAACCAACACCAGTGATAATTAGATAAAAAGAAACAAAAAAAAAGGAAAATCTTTTCAGTTCACTTTTTCTGTCTTTCATTAGTGTCTGTAGCAGGTAATTTCTTCATTATAATAGCTAAGAAATGTTGAAATATTATGCCAGGTCAAGAACTCTTGCATATTTATCATACCTTAGATATTTTTGTTTTTCCCAGATTATGTTCTGCCTCAAACCAATTGATACCTCTGTATTCCCCACAAGATCTTAGAGGTTCTGTATTTTAGAGCAACAGATTGAGGATGATGACTGTAACTTTTGTAGACATTGCCACAACCCACAGAAGACAGGCTCTGCTAGAAAGAACTGAAATAAAACATTACTTCCACTGCGTAACACAATAACACTTGATATTATAAAATCCCTTTGCCAAGTCATGCTTACCATCTTCTAAACGTCATATTCTTCACTGTAAATGTATGTGGATTAGATTTTAAAATTTATTTATTTTTCATAAACAAAGATCCTCATAGATTTAGATATTTATGAAGATCTTTATAGATTTTGGTCAGCAGCATTGGATACCAGAAGATATCTGAGGGAATCCTAGGACAGGATTCATGTTGCTGAGAGGTGGTGTTTACTTTTTTTTTCCATTATTGAGACTTCCATACTAATGACTGGTGAAAAATAGGTATTCATAACTAGACCAGCTGATATCTTTCCTGGAAGAATTTTACTACAATCACAGTAAGGACCATGTGGTGATTTTTTTAGATGTACATGACTAAGTTAGAGAAGGTTGAACATGTGCTTAGTAAGCAAGGCTGATTAGAATATGTATCTACATCATTGTTAGTTTTTCATCCTTCTCTAGGAGGACATACATTTCTAACGAATGTGTATTTTTGGTGAATTCCCTACTAGTCTAACACTCCCTTATGATAAACATTTACATGGAAAACCACATTTTTATGATTTTAATTAAATAAAGTTCTAACTTAGTCTTCTTTGATCAATATAGAAACATGAGGGTGTCGTAAAATTAATTTAAATAGTATTTCTTTTTTGTTGTACTAGGCTATTAAAATTAAAATTTTTATAATTTGTCCAGTTACATATATTGTGCTGTATGCATTTTGTCTGTTAAATCAGAAAATTCATGTTTTTTACTTAGAAAAACTGTACTGTTGACAATAGAATATCAGAAGAAGCTATCTTGCCTGCAGTCTCATATATCCATGTTTGATTAAGTATCATTGCAATCTCAATCACACTATTTCAACAGATACCACTCATTAATGAGGATAAATTAGCTTTTCTTTCTCCACTAAATACTTTTGTACCTTCTGACTGAAAATATACAGTTTATAAAGGTTTGGTGTTTTTGTTTATTGAAGGGGCATTTTGGTTTTGTTTTTTGGCTGGTTCTTTTTAGTTCAACAGTTGTTAGCCTTTTGTTTTTGACATTTTTCAGGTTATCATTACTTCATTTAATATTCCATTTTTTCAGGTTATAATTTCTTCATTAATAGTTTGTTTTTATCGGATAATGTGACACTTTAAAATATTTGTTGCTTGTTTCTCTTCTCTTTAACCTTGCTGCTCATCTGGTCATATTACTTGCCTGATTGTCATCAGCATAGAATATAGTTTCTGAGGCACTTTTCATCATTCCAACATTACATTAGATTTACATGATGGCCGTGAGGTTGTTTCATAACACATATATTATCCGTTAAATATAAAACACAGTGAAAATAAAAAACTATTAAACATCCTTTAGTAATAAATACTGACCAGTTGTATCCAGTACAGTGACTGGTATCCCAATAACCTTACTATTTCTGCATATCTATTTTCTGAGAACTGTGGATATTGCAACTTTGATTCAATGCAAGAAGTAAGAGCTTGCATACTGTGAGGATCACACTTATTCCCATTGGGAGAAGCCTTTTGCTGCCACACAGAGTATGTAAAAGTTCAATGCCTTTCTGAATGTGCTGTGCTGCTCTTCATTTTTCATATTTAAATCTAGACTGTTTGCAGCTGTATTATAGCATCAGCATAATCGCTGACTTTAAGATGCTCATTTGGGATTTATCCTACTGTAACTAGATGGAGAACTTAGGCCCTTGTAGGTCAACAGATGTGTGTTTCACCTCTGCTGCTCCTCTGAGTGAATACTGGAATATTTTGCAGATGCTGGAGGATTAATTTGCAAGCATGTCTCTGTGATGTATTCAGTAGCACAACTGCAGAAAAACATTTTTAATCTGTTTTATGCACTTGGAATTATAGTTTGAAGATATAGTTGAATAACCAGACTGCAGCTTTAGAAGTGCTTGGGTATTTTGCTGCTGTTTTTAATGATTAAATTTGGAATTCCAAAGGAATAGTTAGCTGGATGTTCTGTGCAAGCTGACAAACTAAAACTATAGAGACAGGGTAAATTGTTTAATATTAACTTGATGCTTTCTTTCAGTAATGGCCTGTGAGTTAAAGTGATATCTTTCTTCTAAAATTATTTTCTTTATGAGACTATCCTTCAGATCACAGATATCTCACTGATTGTGAGGGGTAATTTTTGATTCTAATACAGTATTTATTTGAAAAGAAACTGATCTATTAAAAAAAAAAAAAAAGAAGGAAAGTATAAAAAAATTATGTGCATTTTGCTTAATAAGCAAAACAAACCAAAAACAATCTCCAGACAGCATCCCATTACAAAATATTGTCATATAAGCAGTGTCATTTAAGCAATTGCCACATTTTCTATACAAATTTCTAAGAGCTTGGAGAAAAATTCTTTAGTCAATCCAAATACTATACAGAAAAAAAAAAAAAAAACCAGAAGAAATTTAAAACCAAAAAAATCCCCACCTGCAGTTTTCTCAATGAGGCATTTTCACCTGCAAATAACTTGTAAAGATTATATTGAGTTCTTATGTCTCGGTAGTATGTCACATTTTATTTGCTATTAGCTTAGATAAAATATTAATAAGACAAAAATAAGTATTAATTCACAATGGTGAAATAATGAGTGAGAATTTGGTCCTCACAGATGTTACAGAAAGTTTTGCCATTATCTCAGAAAATTGTTTCACTCACAAGGTTTCACTCACTATCTTTACCATTAAAGTCATTGCAGAATATTCACTAGTGAGACACTACAAATTGTTTTTCAAGAAAGCTAAAAAAGAAACCACCAACTATGGTCTGTCAGACAAAAGTGATGGTTGTATACAAATAGCAAAGGCCATTTTTTACTTACTGAAAGTTTTTAGTAAAACAGTTTTACTTCAACCTCACTGAATAATAAAATTTCCAAATAACTTTGCCTCTGTAGGAGCTGGATTTTGAAGCCAAGACAAGCTATACCTTGAGGATAGAAGCAGCTAATATGCATGTTGACCCTCGTTTCCTGAGTCTGGGACCCTTCAGCGATATGACAACAGTGAAGATAATTGTAGAAGATGTTGATGAGCCGCCTGTATTTACCTCACGTCTATACTCCATGGTGGTGTCTGAAGCAGCAAAGGTTGGCACTATCATTGGAACTGTAGCAGCCCATGATCCAGATGCCTCAAACAGTCCTGTCAGGTAATTGTAAGATGTCTTAATTGTTTATTTAGCCTTGGCATTGAAGTTATTCATTTTTTGATGGGAGGGTTTTGGTTGCACTTAAAGAAATTAATAAGCCTTATTCCCTTGCAGAGGGAGATTCAGATGTTCTATGAGTTTTTGGGGTTTGACTTTTATAACCTGAGCTACAGAAACTCTGAAAAAAAAATTGAAATCTCTGTGAAACAAAGAAGAGATCTAGTTTCAGAATCCCAAAGGAAAAAAGCACCTCAAAATATTGCTCATATTTATTACTCTCTAAGCTTAAGAAGACCCTATTATTATCATAGCAAATTACGTTCTCTTCAATCAACCAGGATCAAAAATTATATCTGTAATATACATCTATGTGTGTATTTGTGTGTGTGTGAATAATGATTCACTGGCTTTGTACACTAGGAATCAGAATGTAATAAGACATAAATTTCCACATGATAAACAGCAGATGAGGTCCCACAGCAGGAAACATTAGTCAAAACTCCTTACATGAGAGAAGCAGACAAGATGAGATGCATCTTCTTCTGGTCAGGATGGTTAAAGGATTTTGATTTTGTAAATTTTGCTGCAGCTGAATGTCTTCCATTTGAATAGGAAGAGATATAATCACTACAGATTCATAAACTTTCAAGGTCTTCTTCCTTTGTCTTCAGTGTCTGAAAAACCTTCAAGTCTTTCACAATATAATGTCCAAGATCATTAAGAAACCATAAGAGCATACAAATATTCAATTTTATGTTTGCCTGTATCTAAGGTCAGAGCTCAAGGGCAAAGACTCACCACCTAAGTTAAACCAGTAATGAGGTACTTGTTATTTTTCTTGTGCAGAGTAGTAATATTAATTCTCAAAGGAACATGCAAAGGATCTAGAGAGTAATGGTTATGACTTAGAAACTATGTGAATTTAAACATCTGCAGGAGGAGGAACACATACACAATTAAAAGTCAGTGCATATTTTCATCTGTTTTTATTGCTCACTAAGGGCATGCACAAGAAAGACTTTTGCAAGTACTTGTTTGGATGTCACTTGTTTTGGTAATGCTAAGTTTTTCCTTTCATGCATTGAAAATCTAGTGTAATTTCTAAAGCAGAGAATTTAAGTTACCCAAGTAAAGCATATGTTTCACTCCTAGAGGTGATGAAAGTGTTCTCTCTTTCATTATATATTTGCAACTTATTCAAAATAGCTGATTCCTATCATGTATAAATAAGCCTTAGATGAATGTTTGGCATGTCTTTACTTGTAAAATTTAATTTTGCTGAGCTCATTCTTTGCTGTGGCACTATTTTCTGGCACTGATGTTAGCATCTGGTGTATAATATCTGGTTTAGCAGAATCATTTAGAATAGACTTAAACACAGTTCCATTAATGCAGACCATACCCAGAATGTTTTTGACTCCTGTTTAAACATAAAGATGAGTTTATTGGCCTTGATATAATGAATTTTTACAATTTCAGCATGAAAAAAGATTTATCACCAATTAGCATTTTGAAGACTCCTTCTTGCTTCAAAGTTGTTTGGAAATGGAGGGAAAAGAGAAAAAGTAGTGAGGATTTATCTATATACTTGTGAACCTTCTATGTACATTGTTGAAGGTACTGAAAGATCATATAATTTAAAGCTGTTCTACATAAGCTATGATAAATCAGAGACAGATTCACCTAAAATTGGAATGCGTTAAGTAGGATTAACACATAAAACTTTTCATGATCTGTTTAAGAAGTTTAAACTATTAATCTATAAATAAGTATTCCAACTTCCAAACATTGGATTATATTGATACTGATTAGAAACTAGATTTGTTACAATTCAGAAAATGTTGAAATTACAAGATCAGACACAAAACCTTAACAATACCAGGGACTGGGGAAAATAACAAATGTTTTGAAAATAAGAGGTTATCTCATATGGACCAGAGAACTATTGATTGAACTAGCTTAAATAAAGGATTTAAAACTCCTACAGCTCAAAGATTTTCAAGCATTAATGGCTGTGAGGAATTAAAGGATTAAAAGTATTTAAAATAGTTTTTTTAGAATTTGAGTATGGATACAATGCTTGTAAATAAGGGAAACTGCTTGCTTCCTATGCATAAAAATTATTTTTCTTCTTGTTTCATAAGAATCTGTCATCCAATTTATATAACTTGTTTGTTTTTCCTCTCTCCCTGTCTCCCTCCTTGTCTCCCTCCTTTACCTTCTTTTCCTCTTTCTCACTTCTTCATCCTCTCCTTCCCCTTTTCTTCTTCTCCTTCTCTTTCTCCTTCTCCTTTGACTCTTCAAGTGGCATAGTGGTAGACTCTTAATAATTGGGAAACCTAAGGATTTCTAAGGGAAATCTGGCAGGAGACTGAATCCCAGCTATGAGGCCTGCCAAGATTGACAGCATAGCAGAGGTGACAGGTATAGTCTCGTGGGGAAACTTGCCAGACACAAAACAACTGTAGTGCACTGCTGACCAAATAAACAACAGTGGTGGCAAGAAATAAAGTGAAAAATGGCCTATGGTTAACATAAAATGAAAGAAGAAAAGAAAAAGTTAAAGAGGGAAAGCAGTAATCCATGAAAACTGCTGTTACTCTTGTTACAACTTGTTATTCTCTCTCTCACTCTGACATAGTACAGCAAAACAATTATAATTATGTAACAAGTCTGTGCACTTAGGTTATAAAGCTAAGAGGGATAGATAAAAACACTGTAATACAATAAAGAAGAAGATGGCTACTACAACAGAGAAGAAACAAATAATTTCATAAGATCATTTTGTCTAGGAAGTCCCATTTTTTAATTGTCTTCCATAATTCTTTCTTTGCGTGTTGTTTAAAGGATTTGGTTAATGTTATATCAATAGCCTAATATATCATCACTGTGACAGTAATTGTAATGATCACACTTGATCTGATTCAGACATTTTAATTCATCCTTCATGTAGGGAAGTGCTTTGGAGTACATACTTGACCTAAATGGGAGTGCAAGAATCTGACCGAATAATAACCCTAATGTCGAGAATATTTCAGTTGTAAATCTAAATCTGCCTAATCAACTGTCCCTTTCTGTCAAAAGACATATAAGCAAATCACCCACAGGCATTTTGACCTTTTCTCTTATGCTGTTTTCAGTTTGCTAAGGAACTCATTTCCTCTTCCTAAAACAAATTGGGAGGTAAAGATATGTTGAGATAGAGTTAAGGTCATGAGTCTGTGTTTGTCTAATGACAGTAAGGCATTGGGAGCTGACAGTGATGACATGCAATCCCTTGACCCTACTCTACATCATCTTTCTTTTTTCCCCTCCTCCCCTGCAGCTCTGGGTGACTCAAGGGCTCTTCTGCTGGTGATAGAAAGCTCTGTGCTCAGAGTGCCAGCCCCCTTGGGATCAGTGGCCAGCTGGTCCAGCCTTGTAGCAAATTCCAACTTTCTTAGCTGGCTTTCAGGAGGATGCTATTTGATTAATTCCTGAATTTGCCTTACAACAGAGAGCAAGAAAGAAAAGACAGAGAATACCTATAACCTCACATAAGAGGATGTTGTGGGAGTGGAGATCACTGCTGTCATCCCAAGTCACTGTGTAATTCTCTCACCTTTGCATGTGGCTTTCCTTCTGTCAGTGCCCCAGGGAAACTGGACTTAGCAATGTTTGAACTAAGGAAACAGTGGAAACACTTTCCCTCCAGCAAGAAATCAATGAAATATTTTTACAAGCTGTAATTGAACAAAAATTAAAAGTTTTCTTTCATCCTTTACCTAGGTATTCGATAGATCGAAACACGGACCTGGAGAGATATTTCAATATTGATGCCAACAGTGGAGTCATTACAACTGCCAAATCTTTGGACAGGGAAACTAATGCTGTTCATAACATCACAGTTTTGGCCATGGAAAGTCGTAAGTATCCATAGAAAAATCTTTATTGACAGTTTATGCGTAAAGCTTCAGGCTTGGCTCTGATCAGCTTCATTTGGAGAAATTCTGGTAGTGGTGAACCGTGGCAGATAAAAATAAGGTATTACTTAATGCAAAAGAAATCTATATGATAAAAATTAAAAAATACAGCAGTTTAGATATTTGCTCTTTCATTTGCTTCACACCTTGTTCTTTTGTCTTCCAAGTACAAAAGAAATGATATTTATTAAGTCAGCAGTCTCAGAACAAGTTTCATTGCAGGAAAAGCGATATGGAAGATAAGGGAGAGTGGTTACCCCATCTTAGGGCTCTCAGAATTGATTGCTGTTGGTCAACCACAGCATTCTTAGAAGGTATGAAGAAAAGGGGATGTGAGTGTTAATGTGGTTTCATTTTCCTGACTCTAAGGTACCAGTGTAGAGGTGATTTTGTACTTGGTATATTTTTCTGGTGTAAGATGAAAATTGTTAAAAAATTTAACACTTCAAATGGGTTCAATAATTCTTCTAATGCAAGTTCAAACCAAAACTTGTTCAGCTTTGAATTCATTCAGTGAAGAACAATTTATTTTTGCATTTGTCTTGGTTTGAAGACAGGTGTCTGCTAAGGAAGGTGTAAACCTCCCTTAAAACCCACAAATGTGAATCCCCTTCCCTCCAAATTATTATAATTCTGAAATCAAGGGCTTTCAGGCAAAGATATGGGGAAAGGAATAACAGTTCTTTACTAGTATCTATAGCAAGGCAAACAGTCAATAACAACAGTAGCAATAACAGACAAACAAACAAANGAAAACTGCCGGCACAGCCAGGAGGATGTGCCCTCCAGGAGACGTCCCTTTCCCAGATGAAAGTTCACTCACCAACGAGAAGCAAAGCAGCGCAGATCTGAAGGAACTTTCTGCCGCTGGTAGCTGAGGAGTCCGCAGTCCGCAGTTCCCCACTGTTCCCTCGTGGTCCACTGTTGTCTCTGATGACCACCTCTGCTCTTTCCTCACCATGCCCAGCTAGCCCTTTTGTCTCTTACAAAAGAAGTTAATGGTCCTTAAGTATCCAGTCATTAGTAACCTAGCGACAGGGAAGGGGAAAAAATTCCACACCTCTCAACCTCCAACAGCATTTATATGTTAAGAATTTATTTCTTCAGATTTTATCCTTATTACTACTCTGTTGGGCTGTGATAATAAAAGAGTTAACATTTCTCTGGCTTGCTACTGTAAAAGTCATCACTTCTTGATTTCAGTGCACTTAATTTGACATTTAACCTGAAAGTTAACATTTATCATTGGTGTCAAAATTGCTTCCTTCTCTGGTATTTCACATGTGGAATAAAAAACCAAACCAAACAAAAACATTGTGATTTACATTTGGATACTTGAAATGTTTATTAAAATGTGGACGCAATACACTATAAAAAGGTGGATACATATTTGAATTTTTGTACAGTTTTTAATCTTGATCTGCTGTAAAAATAATATCACAACTTTTGGTTAAAAAAAAAGGATTGTGGTATCTCTTTTCTCTGTTCCAAAAGAGAAGCAAAATGAGTATTGCACCCACTGATGTCCTTATGTTTAGTCCAAAACATAATTTAAGTTTAGATTTTGACACTGCACCCTGAAAATACTCATATTTTAGCTCGAGATGTGTATCACTTTAAAGATGTGATTCATATTTAAGGTGTTCAACATACTAATGACAGTATCGAAATAGTTGTGTGTGCACTTTAATACTTTGGGATTTGCTTTGGAATGCAGACTTCTCTTTTTTTCTGTTTTACATAGCTGATAAAATTCAGGTTTTGACTTCTTAATGGCCTGATCCATCTGAATTTCAGAAAAAAAAAAAAATAACCCACAATAGCCATGGTATTTCCAGTATGAATAGTGATGTTTGGGCTAGGTTGGTGATGATTTGACATCATCTTGATCTTATCCTTCCATGCGATGTGATTCAATGTTGTGATTTGTGAGTTAGATTTCTAGTTTGTCTTGAGAGTAAAATCTTAGTTTAATTGAAGCAGTTGGAACACATAAATGTTGGTCCATAAGATCAAGACAAGAACTTCCTTTGTATTTGAGGGGGGGATTATTATTGATTTGACATACATATCCAAAAGAATAATGCAAATGGAAAAGATAATGACCTTAAGAATAACTTTCAAGGACCTCCTCTTAATTATTTTGTTGGATTTTTTCCTGTAGAGAATCCAGCACAGATTGGGAGAGGCTATGTAGCCATCACTATCCTTGACATCAATGACAATGCCCCCGAATTTGCCATGGAGTATGAGACAACTGTCTGTGAAAATGCTCAAGCTGGTCAGGTATGTCTTGATATATTTTATGTTTATTTTTGCCAGATAGGCAGCCATTCCTTATGAAAGCCTTCCATCTTGAAGATAAATAAAAATCAGCTTATAACAGCAAAAAAAAGGCTTTGATGAACAGTACAAGCAAACAGCAAGAAAGATACAGGTGTATGAATTACTAGTTGAAGGCACTGTTAAAATCTCTGGCTTTGTTACTTGTATTACTGATACCTTTTACTTAACTGGCCTAATTTTGCATAATATTAAGAGCACATACTTTTCCTAATTTTGATGGGAAGTGAGAAGCAGTAACACAAACGTTATTCTGATACTAAAAACCTACCATTCTGAAAATGAGTACACACTTTTATTCCCTCTAGGAAGCATGGACCTGAAGGACACAGTTTCACAAGGGGATTACATTCCTATTTTTTTATTCCTGTATTTTCAACTAGCCAAATATCTTCCAAGTAGTCCTAGACTCAGCTAAAACTATCTCCTGTTGTTTGTCCTTAGTGTCTCTCATATTTGGCCTTTTCCTCTCTACTTTGGAACACCTCACAAAATGCATATATTTTTCTCAGTCTCTTGTTCCATTTCCAAAAGACTAGTAGATGTTGTACCTGCATAGATCCCACATATTCCCTGGAAGACTTTGCACTTTTGTGCCTTCTCCCAGAATATTGTCCTTCCTGTGGCAGATGTTGTTCATTACATATTTCAAAATCACATCATAATTTAAATTCTGAACAAGATCACTACGATTATTACCTTGTGATCATGACAAGTACAGACTATGCTCTCATTGTACCTGTCTGCTTTCCCTGTGTTCTGATCAGAACTGTACCACAGAATTGGAGTTTCCACCTTTTATGGATTTTAAACAGTGGTGACATTTCCTTTAGAGGTTGATTTTGTCAGAATTTTAGAAAATGGAATTTTTTAATAACAACAACAACAATAACAACAACCAATTCCAGAAAATATTAATATGATTATGATGTGTCTTTCTGTTTTTTATTATATTTTACAAAGGAATAGATGAATTCAAATGCTTAAAAGTTTCACACTTTCCTTGTGAAGGTTTCCAACATTGATTGCAGCCAATGATAACTACACTAAGAGCCATCCAGAAGTTACACTTTTTTCACTACTATGTAGTTTATTACTCCAAGCTCTGGTTAATGACAGGACCTAACTTTCTTCCAGGTCCTGCAGAGCATTGGTTTGGCCAATAAATTTGGTACAGGTAAAGTAAAGATTTGATTCACACTTTAATTTTAACAGTGTCTCTACATGCTTAGGAGATTAGAAAACCAAAATGCAAAATGATCAGAACTCAAGGGAGGGTTGTTATTTTGATAGATAACAGAGAGGTTATGCAATGTACATGTACATATGCTTCAATGAAACCCTGATGTATCTAAAAACAGGTGATCCAGAAAATTAGTGCAATTGATAAGGATGACCCACCAAATGGCCATCAGTTCTACTTCAGTTTAACAGCAGAGGCAGCAAATAACCACAATTTTACATTGCAGGACAACAAAGGTAAGAAAATTTTGATTTGGTAAACATTTACCACTAACACCTTTCATTTTCAATGCAGCACGTTTATTATGGCATACATAAACTTCTGTTCTAGTAAGGACATATATTAAACTACAATCAGCCTGCAAAATAATTTTATCTGTAGCCTATTTGTCAAAGGGATTAAGCTGTTGTTTGAATCATTTAAGGCCTTGAGCCAAACAGAGCAGCATCAAATCTTTAAATCTTTCCTTTTTTTTTTTTTTTTTTCCTGATCAGTCACTCTTCATATTTTCTCCCCATATTTATAGATAAAATTAGATTTTACCTTGGGACAGTGACTGAAAAATGTCTAGGAATTCATGTCTTATTAATATAACTCAGGGCATAAAAAATGACTGCATGGTAAATGGAGATGTTTTGTGATTTGTGGGGATTTTGTTTTGTTTTGTTTTTAGAAAAACACGTCTTTTCTGTAAGTAATTATATCGCCTTTTGAAGAATGCCTTTGATAATGAAAGCTGCCTTTAATATTTGCACAGAATTCTTATGACTGTTTCCTCAAAGTCTCCCATTGACATCACATTTCTGTTAGTTAAAATATCTGAGAACACACTCTAATTACTGCCCTCATTACTTGCACTGCACAGTACAGCAGCTGGGCAAGTGTCAGGCAGTTTAGTTATTAGATGAAGCAAACAGAACTAAATAGAAACCTTATTGCTCTTGCATTGCTCTTTTACGGATCACTACTAAGCCAGAGCTACAAAGTCATCCTATTAGTAAAACAAAGAAAACAGACATATGGACACTGAAGGACACTTTTGTGTCTGTTTATGCAGGCAGAATTTGAATAATATTCAATAAGTACAATGTGTGATCTAATAAAGTTCTTTCACATAGGTCTTCAATACCTTACCTTACATGTAGTTAATGAAATGCTTAATTTTCTTCATACGAACAGCTTGCAATTTGAAACTGAAGACTCCAATAGTAGTAATGATCAAAATAATAAAAGTGCTTTAGAATAAGACAGTTCAGAAATCTGACATCATGAGTACTGTGAGGTACTTAACGAAAAGAGAGGCCCTCTTCTAGAGAATTTATAATTAGAAAAAAGTAATAATATACTTTTGTAATTCCAGTAAAATCTGTGGAGTTACAAGCAGCAGATGCCTCATTCAACATTTGTTAATTTTATGCATATCTCAAGTGATGTTTTATCAAGAGGTGTTTGCATATTTTGCCAGATAGGTCATAACAGATAACACAATAAGATGACTTTACTGACTACCAATATATCTGTCTATGGAGGGATAGGTAAGTAGATAGACAGACCAACAGAATGAAGATTTCTATACATCCTGGGAGATATGACTCCATACCTCTCAAGAGATCTCAGTCTGTGTTAAACACTATAAATTTTGGATGTATCTTCTTGAACACATGGGCTTTTAAATCACACAACTCAGAGCAATGTCAAACTACACATTTTAGACCGATTATTATAGCCACCTTTAATCTCAGAAGTCTGAAAACAACAGCATGTCTTTGTTGCATGCACAGTTACCAGTGATTGTGTACTGACTGGATTTTTTCATTCAAAAAATATTTCATCTATCTTCAGAACTTATTCTCCTATTAGTATGGTCACTGTTTCCATTAATATGATATCTGTATCTGTAAATAGTTGAAATAGATGCTTGTAAATTAACTGGAAACATGTATGTAAATACCTAATCTAATCACTGAAGAGTAATTTTTTTCTTTTTAATAATGACCTCATCTTCAACTGTCTATAAAGAATGTGAAACTGTGAGCTTAGCTAAAGCCAAATGGACCTCTGCGTTTTTGAAATATTCTTTTGTTAAAAATAGAAATATTTTTTTTAGCTGGGTATAATTTCTCAGTTGATCTTACCTCTCCAGCTTCAAAAATATATGACTAAGAAAGGTAAGCTCGTTGAAATAATATGAAAGTTTTTATAAAATCTTTAAGTAGAAAGCTATGGTATTTATGGGCTTGTGTTATATAAAAGTCACATATTTTATAATTTGTCTTTTTATTCCTTTATCTAGATAATACTGCGACAGTATTAACCAAAAGAAATGGGTTTCGAAGACAGGAACAGTCTGTTTTCTACTTGCCCATATTCATAGTGGACAGTGGATCACCTTCACTTAGTAGCACTAATACTCTCACCATCAGGGTCTGTGATTGTGATGCAGATGGTATTGCTCAGACATGCAATGCAGAAGCATATATCTTGCCTGCAGGACTTAGCACTGGAGCCCTGATAGCAATATTGGCTTGTGTCTTAACACTGCTAGGTATGTCTTTTTTATGTTGCCCTTATTTTCCGTTCAATGTATAGATGCAAAAGATAATTATATGTATATAAGCTTCAATATTCCCCTCCACCCTGTTATCTGTAAACAGTCACAGATAGTATTCAAGGAAGAAGAGCATTTGTGTACCATGAGCACAAAAAACCTTTAGATTGGCATTATCAGTTTAGATACTCTGTTTCTATATCAAGCTGCCTCCAGACAAGTATAAGAAATAACAGTAAAAGAAAAAAAAATATTACTTGCATCAAATATAATATTTAAAAGATAGACAATGCAGTTTATGGAAGCATTTGGTTTAGGATACTGATCATATAACCAGAATCAGTGTATCCCTTTTCTACAGGAATAACTGTTTTTAAACACATATTGATTTGCATAGAACAAAATATACTCAGAAAGTGCAACAGATATAATTTATTGATGAGAATCGTAATTAATTGATAGCATCTACGGAGTGATCTTTTGTTACTTCTGCAAATGGCAGCACAGTTAGATTTTACATTGAGCTGTGAAACTGCAATTAGATAAAAGACAGTGGAAAAGAGTGGAGTGGTGTCAACCTCCTAGTTTGCCTAGCATTTCTCATGTAATACGTAGTCTATAAACAGTAAGTGGGAGAATAAAGGGTCAAATCAAGAAATAATGATGAAGGATAAGGTGAGCAAAAGTGCAGTTTTGCTTATTGTCTGAAAATTCATGCTAACAAGGGTACTTGGTTCAACACACAAGGATTTTCAATTGTGTTGTTATTAAAAAAGCATTTTTTCTGTTCCCTGGCTGTGCATACCTGGCTAAGGAAAGGGAGAAGACCACAGTCTTCTTATGTTGGTATAATCTCAGTGGTGTTTTATCTGTCACTGTTATCAAAGTAATCTGGATAGGTCAAATCAAGAGACTTGTGACCACGCTTCTGTTCATGGCAGTACTTCCTCCATGTGTAGATATCTCTTCCTCTGCACTCTGATTCATGTTGCTGGAAACCATTAGAAGGAAATGTTCCTTCTGCAAAAATAGTTTTAAAGGACTCCAAAATGAAAACCCTGTTGCATACCTTTTTTTACAGAGTAATAAAAATCACTACCTCTGCAATGAACTCAACCCACTTACTCAGTAGCTATATATATATAGGAGGTGGCATTTCTAAAGTTTTCCATCTCCGTGACAAAAAAAAAAAAAAAATCTAACACCATAAGACTTCATTCTCGCTCAACACATGGTTAGGCCTAGGTTTAAGAAATGGAAGAGAATTATTGCCAAAAGTTTTAATGAACATTTTTAAATAACATTTTTCTAGTAGCATTTCTAGGCAATCCATATACACAAATGAACTTTATTAGGACACGAAGCTAAATGTTAGAGCTCAAAAAGATAAAAATATTCTCTTATATCAACTGGCATTAGTATCAGTGAAAAAACACCCATTTTAAACTTTAGTCCAATAAACTTAGGAATAGAACTCTGTAACCATAGCAATTCATTTGATCCCAAAATGAAATGTCACCATTTCTGTTGTATATAAGAAGGGAGTTTCTAAAGATTACATAGGGAACTGCTGTAGGTATCATGCAGCCTAATAAATAAAAGCAGTATGATTTCAAGAAGACCATTGAGTGGAGACACAGCATGTTGGCACCAAATAACTTGCTTATTCTACTCAGCACACCAGGGTTCAAATACAACCAATAAATCAAGACACTTGAGCTTTTATTCCAGTCATTTTTAAATTGCTCTGAGCAAGTGTTTGGTAAAAAAATATTGCATATTACCACCTTACCGCTCCTTTTATTTGTCAAAATCTTTGTACTTCCAAATTCATCTGTCTGAATGCATTGATATTGTTAATCCAAAAGACATTTGTATGTGCCTTCATCACTTCCAGTCTAAACTGTTCCTTTTGAGTACAGCTCAAAGCTCCAGGAACAGATTAGACTGCATTTATATAATAACCCTGTCTTTGAGTCCTGCATTTTGATACTGTATCTTGTTTTATTCTCAGCCACACGCCAGTGTCCACAAGGAAGAGGTACCTAAGCATAACTGCTGCCCAGTGAAACCCCAGTCAATTGCTGCTGCTTGTCTGGTCCCAGAGGCTTTCTTGTCTCATTTTTTCCTAAAATATGTTTTCTGAGACCAACTGCATGCTGGTATTGCTAGGAATTTTCTAATTCCGTTTTGCTCTTTCCATTCATTCCTGAGAAAAATGCTGGAGATCCACTAGTACAGCATAAAAAACAGGCTTCAGCTGTTACCAAGTGGTTCTCGGACTGGGACAAGGGATGTGTATTTTTGTGTAAGACTTTATCAATGAAAAGAGGATAGAGTCTATTGGATCAATATCTTTTTCTGACCCAAGATTAAAACCCAGTGCAAATCCAGTGACATTAATCAATGTCATCTTAATGTGGGTGCCAGTTGTAAAGCATAGAAGGCATGAAATTAGCATAAATGAAATGAACACACACATTCTGGCACCAGTATCTTGAATTCTCAACTAGCTCTTATTTTCTTGAAGTTAGTATGATGTACTTTGATATTTGTTCTTGCCCCATACATCCCTTTGTCTGATATATAATCATTTGTCTTTACCAAGGCCCAGATTGCTTCAATGGGATTTCTTAGAATTACTATTTTTACTAAAGCAATCAATCAGTTTTAGATAAGCATAATGTTTTCACTGACCTTAAGAGGGAAGAACATTACTAAATCATAGTATTTTATGATAATTGCATATAACACGGTATTGACTATTTTTTCAAACTAAAATAATTTTCAAAAGTTAAAAACATTTAAAAACAAAATATCTTTCTGTCTTCATACTGACTGATGGAGATTAAATTGTAAACTTTATTTCACAAGAAAGTTCCAGTACTTTGCTAATTGCTCAGAACAGCTTTGCAATTATGCAGTAATCTAAGTTTTACAGAAAGAAAAAAATAATTTAAAAAAATCATAAAAATCACATGAAACAGTAGTTTTGTTAATTTTGGATTGCACATAATTTTTAAACTTTTCTGGAAATTGTACGATAATTTAATTCAAGGTAATTTGTTTTTCAGTTAGCAACTTCCAGACCCAGAAATTGCTTTTGTAACAACTATTTAGCATAAAATGTTTACATAAAATCACACACACAGAATATTCACCTGTAGATAACCTAATCACATTTGACAGGTGGAATATTTTCTTTGTATTGACACAATGGAAAGCTAGATTGGCACAATATTTTTTCTGTATTTTTGACTTGCATAATTCTGAATGTAGGTCTATTAGTGTCATCTTTTTTCTTAGAAGGACTGAAGAAAGCTTCCACTTGGTGTGGCACTAGAGTGTATAAGTTAATAATGCATTGATAATACTTCAAAATACAGCTTTAAATAATTTTTTTTGAGTTGAAAGAAGGCAAATTTGTTATCATTATCACAATAGCTACAAAACCCAAATTAAATCAGAACACATAACTGTGATTTGCAAACAAGAAGAAACAGTTCTAGTTATAAGAATCTTATTCTCTAAAAAGGTATAACATGTACAGAATGCAACTATGTAATATGTGTGGGGTTTGGCCTTGCAGTTTTAAAAGGGATAAATGTGTAACTGGGGCAAATATTCGACTGGGGGTACCCAAAGCAACACTTCTAGAAAGCAGTTCAACATGAAATGTAACAGCTGTTTTCTGAAAGTTAGTGAGCTGATTAGGGTCACTCAGTGTGGGCATTTAAAGGTCACAGTCACTTTGCAAATATCATTAAACAACAGGTACAGGTGAAGCCTGTTAAGTGGGAATTCAATTCAAGTTTCCTGAGTCTTGGCCTCTGTAATGCCCAAACCTTATCTGGCTGCACTGGCAACTGCAAGGTATAACTAAACAGGTCATTAGTGTGCTGCTTAGATGGCTGAGATCTCCAATCATCAGCTTTATGAATCATGACACACCTAAGGCATAAACCAGTGTGCAGAACTGCTTGTAGCTGATGCAGCTTATTGCTATAGTAAATTCTTGGCTTAGGGGTGTAGTGTATACAAAGTGTGATAATGCTTGTGATTTAGTTCTGCGCCTTACTGTACAACTCTGCATGTAGTCTTCTCCCTCAGGGTGTCACGACTGTTATGGCTTCCTTACAATTACGCTGCAGTTGCCTTGAGTACAAAAGGAAAAATTAATACTAAACCAGAGAAATATGTTCAGGTGACCTAAACTTGACTTATTACCAGATCATACCAAAATGGAAATTTCATAATAATTCCTGAAAGCACACAACAAAATGGCAAAGCAAAAACCCACTCTTGCATTCAAAGGTGTTTGTTTAAAGACTGATTTAGGTGTACTGAAACTACGAACATTAGTGTTAAATCTATACTGACATAAGGATAAATCTGTGTATTACTACAACTAATACAAAGACAAATGAAATTTTTTTCTTGCCTATTGTACCTATTAAAGAAAATCAATATTTCTAACAATTCAAGTAAATCAGAAGAAATAAAACCTTAGTTTAAATCTGTCTTTGTTAATTCCAGTTGTTTAGTCTTTAAAATTAGTTGCTTAAAATATCTATTGATTTGTTTATTTGTTATATCACATACAAAATCTCTATTGGCTTTTCGCCTCTTTAGTATGAGTTGGATGTATCAGCATGGAGTCAATCTAGGCCCCTCAATGTACAATACATATGTGCCTAAAGGTTTTCCATTGTATTATTTATTTTCTAAGAATAATGAAATTAGGTTTTTAGAAGTTCAGCCAGTCACTAATTACTAACTTAATCTCTGCTTTTGTCATAAGTGTAGGAAATAAAAACCCACCATGACTTAATGAGAAATGAAAAAACTTTGAAACCATTTGCATTTTATTTAGGTATCAGTGAAAATTGTTTAGGGCTTGTATTCATTTCTGCAGCTCCTGCAATGCAGCTAAAGCTTTGTTCATTTAGAGGTTAAACTTTATTGTTCATGGCTGTTAGAAAGGCTAGAAATTAATAATCTTGTAAAGTCATCTAAATGCTAAAATATTTAACCTTTAGAAAGACTCCATATTTTTCTTGGCTTCAAGCAAGTGTGAGAGGTAGAAAGAACACTGTATAAAACATTAATTGTATCTTGATTTTTATTGTACCTTTAGGCAGATCTTCCTACTAAGTTTAGTATTTTACACTTATTAGCAGGTCTTTAACTTTCAACATGAAGTATGTTAAGAGGGACAGTAGAATGAACATGCATTTCCACTTGAATTAAAGTAAATGATTAGCTGCTTATCTATAGGGCAATAAAAAATGCGGCATTTAATGTTAAAAATAATAATTAAAAAGAAGTTATGTCAATAGAAATCTTGGTTTAAATATATATTTGTACTGTCAGCAAGCTAATTTACCTTTCACTTTAAAATATCTTCTACAATAAGGAAAAACATTAAAAGTGGATTGCAATTGTCTCTGATGACAATTTTATGTTCTCTGCTGTATAATTTACAGCTTAATTTGTATTATACAAATATCAGAATGTTTTGAAATTTCACAAATGCCACTTTAAAGGTCAATATTTCATATTATGAAACTGCTTATGTAAATATTGTTCAAAGCTAAAAGCCTCAAACTATTGGCTTCTGAATTCAATACATAAAGCATTAATCAGGTAGATGCCAGGGGCAAAAAACATGAAATGGTGATGATGATTATGGAGTAATATAGTCACAAGACCTCTATTAGTAGATGGATTATTGGATGTGCACTTGGTAGCTACTGATAAAAGAGGAGAGAATTTTTGCCTAATATATTTGTCAAAGAGTTTGGGGGGGGGGGGAAGTCTTGTTGAAATTTTATTTTTAGACGTGTAGCTCCAAAGGCAAATAAAAATAGTGCAGAAAGGCATTTTGTGCTTTAGCCGATTTCAAATAGTACCATAATATCTATAGACATATACAGCTTTCTTGCATGTAGATATTACTGGTTTATTCTAGCCAAGTGTTCCTAATATTAAACCATTCTTTACAATGACTAATTGATACTGATTTTAAAATTTCTCCACAAAAAGAAAGGCTTTCAAGAAAAGTAGTCCTATACCATGCAATTTATGGAAGCCACTTTTGAAACTGCCGAGGGAATCTCAAGCTTATTTTTATCTAGATACCCCTTTAGCTTTTGTTTTTCCAGATGTTTCTAGAGCATTTCATTGGCATTGTAAAGACTAAAAACCTTATCAATGCATATAATCACATATTTTTAACATTAAAAGTAAATATAAAATCAGAAGAGATTAATTAAGTGTGCAATGACACTTTCTATTGTACTGTTATTTTTACAATCATAGTGATGCCTTTGATTTCCTAGGAATATCATTAACTCAGCAAATGTTATCCAGATGCTACAATATAGTATTAATCATTTGCCATGAGAATGATTCACACTCCATCAATCCTACAGATGGGTGCAATATTCATATTATTGGTTCCATATTTTGTGTGTCAGCAATGATGTTTCTCTACCAAAACTGTATTAGAACAAGAGGAGCCTTGAGCTAGTTTCTTGCAGTGCTTTTGGCTGTCACTGCAGTTTAGTATTAGCTTTCAAGCTGAAAGAAACTTTAAGGATTAAAATTAAATATCCAATTACATTCCTAGTACTGGTTCATCCAATAAACCCCAGCCATAGCAGTTCTCATTAAGTGTTATTCATAAATCTCAAGTGCAGTACTTTACACTTTTCAGGGAAGTGAGATCTTACACAGAGGAGTTTTTATTCCATGAACTAAGACAGTCTTATTATGAACTAAGGCAGTCTTATTTCACACATTGCCTAACAATTTGGTCTTCTCTAGTCTATAATTTTTTAACTTTATTTTTGTTCAGCAGATATTGGTCATATGCTTTAATTCAGTCACTTCCCAAACAATGGCATTTAAATTCTATTCTATTAATTTATGAACATGCCTTTATCATTTGGTATTTTAGAGTTCAGGAAAACCTTTTTTTTTTTTTTTTAAATTATTGTAATTTCTTGTCTGTGAGATTGTCATAGTCAGACTGAATCAGTATTGAAATTTACATTTAGCAGACAATATAGGATATAAAATTAGAGATGAAGATGCTAATCCTGAATGATTTGGGAAATCGATTCTTTAGGCTCGAAGAAGCTTATGGTTTAAAAGTTATTTCAGAACCTGCTAGGTTTCACATCTAACTGCATAAATTGTCTGCTATTTCCTTAGGTCTTTGCCATATAAATTAATGAGTACTTCCAATATTAGGAAAAATACGAGAAAAGTTTGGCACTGCTAAAACTGTAGCTTTTATTTGTTTCAGTTCTTGTCTTGCTGATTGTCACCATGAGGAGACGGAAAAAAGAGCCCCTCATTTTTGATGAAGAGAGAGATATCAGAGAAAACATTGTCAGGTATGATGACGAGGGTGGTGGAGAAGAAGATACAGAGGCTTTTGACATGGCTGCCCTGAGGAACCTTAACATCATGCGAGACACCAAGACCAGAAGGGATGTGACACCTGAGATTCAGTTCTTGAGCAGACCAGCTTTTAAAAGTATCCCAGATAATGTCATTTTTAGGGAATTTATCTGGGAAAGACTAAAAGAAGCTGACGTGGACCCCTGCGCGCCACCCTACGACTCCCTGCAGACGTATGCATTTGAGGGGAATGGCTCGGTGGCAGAGTCGCTCAGTTCTTTAGATTCCATCAGCTCAAACTCTGACCAGAACTACGATTACCTCAGTGACTGGGGCCCTCGTTTTAAAAGGCTTGCAGATATGTATGGGACCGGACCAGACTGCTTGTACTCATAGCCTTGGAACCTTTCCCTGAAAATGCACTGAAGAATATTAAAACAAAAACTCAACCTTACAGACTGAGGAAAGTTGTATATATTTCTCCATTTTTTAAATTTTAGGTTTTTTTTGTTGTTGTTGTTTTTATTTTTCTTGGTGGAACATATCTTCATTAGACTTGTCCAAGGGACTGCACTGACCACAGAATATGAGCATTTGGTGGCATTTTTGATAAAATGAAATGCTCAGCCACATTCAGATAGATAGCAACCCTCAAATACCTGCAGAGGCAAATCACTTTCAAGAGTATGTTATGCAACCACCTCAGCGAGCTGGTGACACTCTGTAGATGCCTTCACAGTATTGTTACATTGAGAATACAGTCTCTAGTTTAAGAAGAAATAAATTTTCAAATATATAACTCAAGACAATATTACAATACGTGGTATTTACACATGCAAGTGTTCTTTTAGCAAATTTTCTTTGCAGTGTGCATAGAGTTTGCTAGAACAAAAGCAGAAGGACTGACACGAAAACAAACAAAAGCTCAGGAGATTTTTTTTTGGTTTTCTCTCTCTTTGTTCTCAGAGCTATTTAAAGTCTCTGAATTTTCTGGATAGTTTTTGAGAAATTATTGTTTGTACTAAGAAATTCCACAGTGTTTGTCATCAACTTACAAAGCAGCTTAAAATCCACATAAAATGAGAAATATGGAAGTGTAGTCTTATGGCTGGGAAGTTTTGTAATGCCCATGTAGGTATAGAAAAGATGTTGCTATCTATTAGTTATTTTTTTATTCTCTCTTCTGATTTGTACAGGAGAATTTATCCTTTTTTATTATTGTTTGACATAAAGTGTTATATTTATTTTGGAGCTCCAATCTCCACTAAATTCAGGTCCATTTTACTGCCTCATGGTATTAGACTTGTCAGAACATGCTGATTTTTCTCCAGTCTCAGATAAATGTAGGAAATGAAGCATGGAAGTGGAGAAATCACAGTAAACAATGCCACCCACCATTCATCCCACAGAAAGGAGAGCAGCTCCAAGGATGTGCAGTTGTTCTTCTGAGCCATTACAAAGTCTGAGACATTTAAAAAAATATTTGTACATTGAATTTTTTGAAAGAAGACTGCAGAGGTAGCTGGGAGTGTCTTTAATGCAAGATTTAATTTTCAAGGTTAAACATGCTGTATGCTTCAAAGACTGTAAGCACCTTGTTTTTCTCCTTTCCCTTCTCTTTTCCTGCTGATGAATTGCAGTAAAAGATTTTTTAATTTCTTTCTTATGTTAAGCAATGTAATACTATTAACTTCAGAAGTCATCTTTAGATCCTGCTGCACATAAGAATTTTTTCCCCAAGGTGTTAACTCACTACACATAATTTCTATGCTGGTTCAGGAGTGCCAAAACAGGAGGAAAATCACTGTTGGTTAATATACTGTATGGTTTTGAAGTAGGATTTCTTAGAGTAAGACAACTTTTTTATGATTCTGACAATATTTATACTTCACCTTTCATGATTTATTACTAGATAATAAGGCATATATTCAAGTAAAATAGTGCGTTTAAGTATTATTTCAGATTTTTGTTTTAGATAAAATGTAGATGAGTTCCTAAATTAGAGTCTATTCCTGCCAATTTTTTGCTTGTATCTAACTTAAAATGGCTTGACCTGCCTATATTTACTGGGAGGTACACAGAATTGTTTGCAGAACTGTGTTTGTGAACAGAAGGTACTCCACAGAGGATGATGCTCACTCTAAAAGTACTTCCTTCTGAGAGAAGGATCCTTGTACTGAAATCCTAATGTATGAGTGACGTGAGGCTGGGGGATGGGAAATTATCATTAAGGCTTTGTAATTCTTGCAGCCCAGCATTATCAATTAACTATGTGAAAGTGGCCTTCAGCTCCATCAAAGAAGAAAAATAATTTTAACCATCTACAACATGCTTAATTTGAGTTACATTTTAATAGACAATCATTGTTTCATACTTCAGTAGATTTGCTTCTAGTTGTATTAAATATATATATATAGGCATATATATATATATATGACAGATTTTGTAATGGAACTGAAAGATATCGTCCATGACTTTTAGTCATACATGTAAGATTTTCAATAAAAAGTTTAAAAACCAGAAAAAAATAAGAACCATGTGTATACAGTTTAATGAGAGCAAGATATGCTGCAGAATTTAAGTGGGTATTATTTCAGCAAGGTTCTGAGAGAACAGTTTTTCATTAATCTCCTTGTTGTTTGTGGGAAGATAATTCATGCATCTGGATTAAGATGTCAAAATGCTGATTTTAGCACATAACATTTACAGGAAATTTAAGTGTGGTTTAGAGTAAACAGCCCAATTTCTTCACTTTTCCACCTTCTATATCTGTAAAAAACCCAAAAAGCTCCACTATTAGGAAACAATGTTAGGGTGGGATTTTTATAGTGTGCTTTTTGCAGCAAAAAATATGCTTTATTCTGATGCCATAAAAACTCTTGCATAAATATATTTTCTGTTGCACAGTTCTTATTTAATTAAGTTTGCTGTTACATTCTACATGCTTACCTACTGATTGTATTGTTGCAGTAAGAAAGAAAGGTGGAAATCCCTTGTGTTTGATGACAGACATTACTATAGCACACACATAACGGTGTGGTTATACACACTGTATAACGCTCACCATAAATTACTACGACTATAGGTTTTCACAGTGTGTAACCTGATTCAAGTTCTTTCCTTGAGTCTTATTTATGACTAAATGGTATAAAATGTAAGGAGTATTTTCTCTGTCCTGGAAAGGTAATGAAATTATTTGGGCAAATTAATTAGAACAGCGCTTTAAAAAGACTTCCAATCATATTTATTTATTTTATTTCTTCAGTATCTAACTAGAGACCACAAATCCCAGATTTATTTTTTATCAAGCATTGCAATCAGTCCCATTTTACAGTGGAATAACAACACATCTTTCCTTCTGCCATATGCCAATTGAATAAGTTTATTTTAAATTTAGATGTCCATGAACCTTGAAAAGTACACAGTTTTAAGAGCGCTTCTAAAAACCCCTACATTAAATTACCCCGTTTGAAGAAGACTTAAAGTAAAGACTTCTTACTCTGCTTTGACCAGTGTGAAATCTACTAAATTAACATAATCAAACAATGGACATTCTGGCTTATATTTCTTATTCAAAAAAATAGATTTAATGTACTTACTTGAGGTTATATTCTTCCCACTCAGACCTAGCACAGACCTTCCTAAGTCTTCTAGTTCTGATGACTTCTTGATGCAATCACTGAAGGACTCATGAAATTGGATGCTACCAACTGAAACTTCTCCTTCTCTCTAAGAATTAAGGAGAAAAAACCCCAACTTGGTTTTTACTCTTTCTTTAATTTGTTGTTTTGAAAGAGAGTGTGACAATTCATTGCAATGTCTCTTTTCAGTTAAGTTTATTTTCTCAATTATTTTTTCCTGTTTAGCCTTCAGGCGCTAGCAATAATTAATTAAAAATATTTCCTCTTTTTTTTTTTTTTAGAGATTTTGGATGACAGCATGTTATGAAATATAAAATGGCAGCATCTTATTTTTATGGACAAATACTCTTGTATGATATAAAGAAAAGTCATAGTTTGTCATTCTGAAAAGGAAATAAATATACCATAAAGCATACAATTACATTGACTCTTAAGATCATTAAAGAGTTGAAAGGTGAACACAATTACCTATATCAAATCTAGTACAAATTCTCAGTTTCAGTCCATCATGGGACTGATTTTAATTTTTTATACAGAGATTTTTCATCTACACTAAAATCTATATAAGTCATACTGCTTTGAGACATCATTGTATTCACTTCATTAGCAATAGAAGGGGCCAAGTATACTTTTATTGGCCTGTGAATCCAATAGTGAATAGTTAAAGATAGAAATGTCTATTTATTTATTGACAGAAATGGGAAAGTCTACAGGAAAACCAGAGGTCTACATATTGCTCTCTTAACTATGGCATTCCTAAGTTTGCCAGAGCTGCATCTAAGTTTTTCAGATACAGCCTAAGATATATTTTCACCCCAGAGTGATTCCTTCCACACAGAATTCTTCCTCTGTTCATTTTCAATGCAGCTAAAAATGTATTTTATTGTTCATTGACTCTTTTTTGTAGATTTCTTCCTTAACTTTTGTTTTTTGAACTAGGGGAAACTCAGCACACAATATAATTTATTTTCTAGATGAAGGGAAATAAAAAAAATCCACATATGATAGGCTATACTGTGTTACTATAATTTACCCTTTCTCACAAAAGAAAGAAAAAATCTTTCCCTACACTACATAAAATCTGTGAAACCTTAGACCATACAATTGCATATAGAAATGTATTGGTTGAAAAAACTTGATTTACCTCATCATTATATGGCATAAGGTTGTAATGGCATCTTTTTATGAATCCTTATATATCTAATTAAACACAATGAAAGAAGAAATTAGCATAAGAATTTTCTGGAAATCAGAAGAAACCTCATTTGAAGCCACACTAATGTGGTGCATCCTCATGCGTAAACACATATTTTCTAAAATTATATGAATATTTAAACATTCCACCCCCAAAATATTCCTTTTAAAATACTTTTTTTTTTTAATCAGAGAATAGCTGGAAAATAATAATCTTGCTCTCAAAATCTTAGTTTATCCCCATCAATGACTGAGGTAGAAAAATGTAGTTTAGACTCAGGCAAAATTTTTAATGGTGCCCCCACAATGAAGTGAAATAGGTTTCATATTTTGACTCAAAGTAGTTTAAAAGCTGTTAGAAGTGTCACAAGGACTATGATTTCCATGAATTTTTTTTAGTGATGTTATCAGATTGGAATTCCTATTCCTAGAAATTATGTAAAATTAAATGGTGTTTAATATTTGGATGATTAACTAAGGTCATAAACGTGCTGTGCAGCATTAACAGCAAGCTGAATGCTTAACCAGCACTGGAAAAAGATCAAAGTTTTTACTTTCTTGTTTTACTCCTCAGCATCTCAGTCAAAATCAGATTTTCTTTTCATTGTACACCAAAGCAAAATCACGTTGAGTCTAAGTTGAATACATTAGGTATTCATGAAGGCTAAAACCCATTTACTTGGTCATTCTATCTAAATATTCTTGCCTGATTATGTCTTGACTGCCTAGGTCATTCTACCTGAAACCTGTGAAGTTGTGGTTTGGTGGTTTTGGTGGGGTAAGGTTTTTTTGTTTATGGTTTTGTTAATGTTAAAATTGGTATTCTTGCTGAATGTTTGTGTATGAATGAGCTGACCTTTTTCATTGAATTTTTGGGTTTGTTTTTTTTTTTGTTTGTTTTGATCAAAACCATATCAGCCACATATATCCTGACTTTTCTTCTATTTTGACTGCAAACCCACCTTTTCCTCTACTGTTTTGTAATAGCACAAAAAAAAGTCCTGAGGTGTTCCCTCCCTTTGACACTAAGAAGCTATGGAGAAAAAAGATAGAGAATCAACAGACTGCAATGAAACTATTCTATCATTTTCTTGAAACACAAGCTGACAAATTCCATAGTTAAGCTGCCGTTAACACCACTCAAATCATGACATGGATCTAATTTTAAAACTTTAAAATATTCTGGCACTACTATCAGCAATTTTTACACATTTAATGAAATAATATTTTAGAATTGTCAAGGTTTGTTACCTGCAACTCAGTTTCATCATTATTATTTATATCATGGTCTTGATGCACAGAAAAAGAAGGAAAAATTGCAAAAGTAAAGCAGCCCAAGTACAAAATGTCCCTATGTGCACTGACATTTAATGCAGCATTTTAATTACTGCTCTGCCTTAGTATTCCTCATACACTGATAACTTTCTCTCTCTTTGAGACTAACTACTAATAAATTAAGATAGTGTGATATCGAGCCCGATATTCAATCCACATTAGACCATTTGAGTCTGACAAGAATATTCAGTCTGAATTTTAATGTCCTTCTACTTCCTTAATGATCAGAACATCCTTTAATATTGTCATCAGTCTGCTGAAATTATATGGAGAAAGAAGTGTTTATTGATGCACCTACAAAATGCTAGGTAAAGTCTTGATCATGTTGAAGTACTTGGCAGATCTCCCTGTGGCTTCCAAGAGGTGACAGGATTTATACATTGTTAGGGGAGATGGATAAATGATCACTTACAGCATCAAGATGAGAGACTGTTGATTGAGCAACATACCTTTTCTTTTTATACAATCTTTTCTACTGACTTTCCCATTTTGGAAGGCATAATCTGCTTCTTTTAATGGTAATGCAAGTAGCTTAATAGGATGTTTTAATGGCGTAAGCTTACTTAGTAGCAGCATAGTACACATAACCTTGCTGTTATGAAAAGTACCCTTGCTCACGAAGATCATTTCTGTGCACATGCTAAATACAGAGTGTTTGGAAAGGTTTACATTTGATGAAGTACCAATGGTAAAATACTGCCTGGAGAAAAAAATAAAACTAAAACAAAACACAAACAACAGTTTCTCCTTAAAATAAAGAACACACAGAACTTCCAGGCTATCAAAATTAAATTAATATACTTTCCTCAGTCTGTGGGACCATCTGTAGCTTTACGGACTTCAAAGACTGTAGGTACAATCCAAATTAACCATAATCTTCTTGTTTTGAAACATGTCTTGCTGATGCTTGAGATTTTGTTAATATAGAAAGCACCCGTAACAACAAAATGACAGAGAGGTAAAAAGTATCAAGATTTTTCTGGTGTTCTTAGCGTTTCATAGATGATCTAATGACATGAAAAATAATGTTTTACCAGATGCTATTGGAATACAATTTCCTTTGAGCTAATAATATTTCCATCCTGTGGAACAATATCTTCCAACAGTCTGCAGTGCTTGGCCTGGCCTCATCTTATTCAAATATAAAGAAAGAGGTATTAGGGGAGAGATTAAACACCTAAGTTATAAGCTTAATAAGAAACTTTCAATTTATTGAAACATTAAAATTTCTTGTTTTATGTGTGAGGAACACATGAATAGAACTCTCACCAGATGTACAACCTGTACATGCTATTGGTTCTGGCTGGATATTTGTTCATGTTTTTTCCTCTTCAGTTTTTTTCCCCTTTCAGTAGTTTGTGACTTATCTTTCAGTGTAAATTAATATATGATAACAAAATAAAATAACATGAAAAAAATGATAATAACAGCTGATCATGAAAAATAGATTAATATTGTATGTATGACATTTTTTTTTTTACTGTAGCTTAGCACAGGTCAATATACTTTTTTGGGACTCAGAGATTAATATAGACCAACTTGGCTCATGCACAAAGCCCTTCCATGAAGGGATTTTAATTCAAATAGCTACTATGAAATGTGGAGTTATTTAAATATTTAAAAGCCACTGTTCTTTGGAAATAAACAGAGGTAACTAACAATCCATATTTCCTGTCCCTCTGGGAATGGATAGATATATGCAGAGAAGACAGAAAGGGCAAGCTCTTTGAATTTAACATGTGTAGTGAATATGTATGAAAATACAATTGACTACAACTGAAAGCAAGGTAGAAGCACAGGAACCTCTGTCAATAGCATTCATTCTAGTCAGTTTAATTTAGTTAATTGTCATCGTCTGTATTAAGAGATGTCTTACTTTAGTTTGGCCTTTGTGTGCTGCAAAAAACACAGCTTCAGAAACTGAAAACATTTATGTTGACTTATGGTCAATTTTGCATTCATGAAGTAAAGCAAATACAGACCAAAAATGTGGCTCACTGGCAGTCTGGCCTCACCTACAACATAGATAAGACTGATGGTAGAGGGACACCATGCTGAATGTCACATAAAAATGATAATTCAGTGTGCATAGAGTATGATTCTTTCCCGACAGACATCCCCATGGGGGAGAACACATGTTTAGTTTGTCCATTGACCCCAGCAGTTATGATGGACTTTTCCCTAACTTCTCCCAGTCTTTAAATTCTATAATATTTCTTTGTGTCTAGGGGGAGCTTGACTGACTCTAGGCAACCATCAAGCTCAGTGAGGGGTGCTCATACCTTGGAGGCAGGTAGCTTTGAGATGGAGGTGTGGATCACTATTGCATCTGAGGTAACCTTGGGATAGAGATGGGTGTCAGTATTATATCTGAGGAGAGTGATTTCACCTCAGTTTCTGTTTCAACAGCAAGACATCTCATTTTATCTCCCTTGGTAGGCAGCTAATATATGGCTTATCAGTTAAAAAGTACCACTGAGTTCTGCTCTCTGCAAGGATTTCAACAGAGCCTGGTCGCTGTTTCTCCAGTCTGCTCCATTCGCAGTTTCATTCCCCCTTAGCATGTGTTGTGTGCAGGAAGTTGGGCATATTGACCACATTTCATGCAAGGAACAGCAACTGCATTTCCCCCCTACAATTTCCATACTCTTATAACTTCCCAGTTTTCTTTAATTCTCCCTCAGTCTTTTCCCTACAATGAATGACAATGTCTTGCTGCCTCATTCTTCATTCTTCTGCTGCTCATCTCTTTCTCTAGCTGGTATTTACTAGAGGAGAGATGCAACTTGTGAATCCTCTCTGTATGGTCATTCATACCACTGATCACAGATGTTGATTAAGCCATAAAAACGGAACAGCAATACTAATGTTACTCTTATTACTAATAACAATGATGCTTTCAAAAAGAGACATTGTTGGTCTTGGAATCAGAATATCAAGTTATCTGTGCACCTTTGTCAGTGATTTCATCTGTGGCACTGGTTGATTCATCTGTCTTTGTCATCTGTTGATACAAAGACCTGAAGAGGAGCAAAGAACTTTCAATATTTTGGAGAATGAAAATAATATGGCAACATTCATGTAACTGTTTGTTTTTTTCCTTGGTAGTTTATTTCATTTCTGGCATGTGTCTGCAGTAAACTACTCCCCAGCCAATGACAGCAACAATGTAATTTCAATGCTGTATGGATGGCAAGGAAGCTTCAGAAAACAACAAGCAGCCCTGAAAATTATTTGGCACTAGGAAGGCATGCGAATGCAATGTGATAGTCATACCAGTGGGACGGAATGCTGTAGGGAAAAAAAAAAAGCACACAAAATGGCTTCTCATTCTTTAATTTAATACATTTTATGATTCATAGAATTTCAAAGAAAGAGCGATAGAATGAATTTGCTTAGTCATTCTGTCTTTGAATAAGCATTTTCTCAAATCCACAGTGAAGCAGTGGCCTACAAATATTTTGGAGGACTAGTCTAGTATACATTGTATTGAGGTAAAAGGAATATTCCTAGCCTTCTTTTGAGTACACAAGGAGGTAAAGACAAATACTTGATTGATGTTTTAATGTGAAAGAAGACATATTTTCAAGTAACCAGAAAGGTTTTGAGAATGCATTTTCTCCTCAGCTAGCTTATTTCAACAGCTGAAGCTTGTTAATACCCAAGCCTAAAACAAAACATCTATCTTTAAAACCTTATGGTTTTACTAATACAAGACTGAAAAGTAAAAACTTTCTTGACATGGAAGTTCCATCTGAGGAGGGATAATTAATTAATCTTGCTTGCCATTCAATCATAAGAAAACGCAATGGCTTTGTAAATTTGAAAATCTACCCTCTCTTTGGAAATTAGAAATTAAAGAAATTAAAGGCTCCCTCAGTAACAGGTTTTATTGGCAAAGCAATGTGTGAGGAAAGCTAATGGCCTTGAACAGACTACCTCACCAAATGATATCTCTAAGGTTAATCTGCCATGTGCTTAAGGAATCACCAGGTTAGAAAAGCAAAATCACTGCTCTGTTAGAAAACCAAAGTGGAGGCAGTTCAGGTAAGCATTTATCAACTTCAGTAGAAAACCAGGTTTTTGTCTATCTCTTTATCTCTGTAATTTGTTGGTGGATGGAAATTATATAAACCAGTTGATACTGAAAAAACAACACATTACTAGATTTAAAGGTGACCATACTGTTCAAACATAATGTGTGAAATAATTCATCAAGATTCAGGCCAATAAATCTGGACTGCTTATATTTTTTCTGAGTGAATTAAAAAGGATGCCAATACTCTGACAGCAAAATTATTTTCTGAACTAAATGGGATCTCACAGAACATGTGTTCTACTTTTTGCTTTCAACATACTTAAGAGAAAAAAAAAACCAACCACAGAGAAGCATAAGACATGAGTTCAAAGTGCTCAAAGAGAATTTTTTGTAACTACAGTAATTTTATTTGCCTTCTGGTAGCTCAGAACTTTTACAATACAGTGGCAATTATTTGGTACTAGAGCAGCAGAGAACTGACCCTGAGAACAATATGGTTTTCAGCATATTTAGCCTCAGAATGAGGCCAAGTTCAGAATTTCAGAGGTATTCAGGCACACCACTAATGACAGTGTGGCAGCTAAAGACCTTGAGGGCTCTGATCAGATGTGGACCCTCATCTTCCAAATTTCCCAGAGACCAGACATCTGAGCACAACACTTTAGACAGTGGAATGCGACAAGAGTCTTTGCCTTATGAAATCTAGGTACAAGAGAAAAAAAGGTGATATAAAAGTTTCATCTTTTGATGATTTTGATGTTTTCTTATTGTATTGAAAGTGATCTTACTACTCATTTTTCTACAAATAACCAAAGCATCATAGGAAGTTTCATCTGCACAATTCCCATTAAAAGTCTAAAAGCTAAATTCTTTACAAAGTCTCCTTAATTTTTCTTGGAAATCTTTGGCATTTTAAAATGAAATCTTTTAAAATTTCTAATTATCTATGCCTTCTTTCTCCATGTAATGTTTTGTGTGGCCAGGTTTTAGTAGCAGGGCATCTACAGGGGTGGCTTCTGTGGGAAGCTGCCAGAAGTTTCTTCCATATCCTCCAGAGCCAAGCGCAGCTGGCTCCAAGATGGTTGTGCCACTGGCTAAGATGAAACCAATCAGAAATTGTGGTAATGCCTCTGTGATAACATATTTTAGAAGGAAAAAAAATTATTGTGCTGATGTAATTGTGGCCAGAGAAGAGCAGGGTGAAAATGTGAGACGAAAAACTCTGCAGACACCAAGGTCACTGGAGAAGGAGGGGGATGAGCTGCTCCAGGTGCTAGAGTTGAGATTCCCCTGCAGCGCATGGTGAAGACTATGGTGAAGACCATGGTGAAACCACTGTCCCCCTGCAGTCCATGGAATAGCAGGTTTCCTGGGAGAACTTTTGACCCTGTGAAGAATCCATGCTGGAGCAGGGTGTGCCTGAAGGACTGCACCATGCGGAAAGGGACCCACTTTGGATCAGTTCAGAAAGAACTGTAGCCTGTGATAAGGATTTGCACTGGAGAAGTTTATGGAGAAAGATTTCTCTCCCCAAGCAGTAGCAGAAACATGTGATAAACTGACCATAATCCCCATTCCCTGTTTCCCTGCACCGTTGCGGGGGAGGAAGTAGAGCTGGGAAAGAGGGAGGGGTGGGAGCAAGGTGCTTTTAAGATTTGTTTTACTTCTCATTATCCTGCTCCAATTTTGTTGGTAATAAATTCAATTAATATCCCCAAGCTGAGCCTGCTTCACCCATGACAGTAACCAGTGAGTGAATCTCTGTCCTTAACTCATGAACCTTTTGCTGTATTTTCTCCCTCTGTCCAGTTTTGGAGATTAGTGACAGAGCGGCTTTGTTGGGTACCAGACAGACATCCAGACAGGGTTAAACCAATGCACTCTACACGCTGGATGAACAACCATACATCAATAAGGCTTCTCTTTTTACTATTTGGTCTTTTATAAAATCTAATATTTTGACAATGTGAACTGATGTGTAAAAACAGAGTATCTTCTGTTTAGCAGATTAGCAAATTACCTGGGATTAGGATAAAACTGTAATAGCTCCTAAAACAACCTGTTCTTTTATTTTTTTTAATGATTTTTATATAAGTAAGAGCCTACTGCATTACAAGAGAGACAGCAAATGTAACGGGTTTTATACATATTGTCCAAGGACATAGAGACATTATTTCCACCTAACAGGGAGAAGACTGAGTATGTACAAGATGACATGATGTTAGACTAAAAGGATGCAACTTTAACCAGCTTAGAAAGAGCGCATCTTGTTTACAACTGAGTGTATTCATCAGAGACCTGTTAAGTATGAATTATTAAACTTAGAACACTTCAAAAAATGTAACTGAGCATGGAAGACTAAATATATAAATAGTAGTCTGCAAGAAAATAAATTTAACCTCCTCCTGCTTCTAAAATATATACAAAATATAATATTAGCATATAATTTAAAGGTCAATTAGCAGTGGTAGTTCACCAGTATTATGGAGTTTAGCCATGGTGACTGCTTGAAAAATAGATGACCTCTCACACGATTTTACAGACTTCCTTTACAACCATACTGCTCCACATCTTTTCTGTTATTTCTTCTCTCCTTATTCCCTTTCACTTCTTTTCTCCTTTAATAAATCTGTTTTGTTATACAACTTCTCAATCTCTAAAAGGTCAAGATATACCAGACACTCTTACTATTTGGGCTGTAAAATTAGATTGCAGGAATGGGTTTTGTAATCAGTGCTTCTGGTAGTGCTGCCTTCTAGATCCATCTGCAACAAAATTCTCTACCATTATTTACATGCGGTCAGAACTTTTCCTTCTTTTTATAAAAAGATGGGCAAAAGACCTAAAACCAATACACTGACTTATGTCTTCTTCTGCATGTGTCTTCTATGAATTCTAAAAGAAAAGCTTTCCAATAAACTTTGCACTCTATAGAGTAAGGATGGAGTAAGACAGTGACTTCATGCCTCAGGAAGATAATAGTGAATTAGGAAAAAACCTCATACCTACATGAACTGAGTTGCGAGTAGGAAGGAGTTGCTAGTCAATAAAATTTGAAAGACTTTACATTACAGTCAGGTGGCAATGAGGGAGCTTATGTCAAATGAATTTTGTTTTGAAACTAGGTCAGAGATAATAAGTCCTCACATAACTGCTGACCATTATTTTAACACCTTTTTCAGCAATCTCAATAAAGACAAAAAGAACTAAAACCACACACAGAGTAAAATACCCTCTGTCCATCTGATTACAAATTGTTTCCTTCAGGCCCTCTTTTTTTAGTCATACCAGCTGTATTAGCCATCACAGAGCAAGAACAAGAAAGTTTTAGATGTTAATGGACTCTTACTTCAGCATTTTTCTAAGAGCATTGGAAAGAAAAGAAGATTGTTGACTAGAAAAGATAACTCCAGTTAAGGTCAGTCATAAAATCATTCTGATATTTGATATGCTACCATGCTCAACTTTCAAAACTTCTATCAGTTATGTTCAAATCAGGTCAAAATAATAACTAAATGAGATATGTTTAACTATGATTTAAATACAATTTTTGACGAAGTTCCAAAATCTTCCTTTTTTGTTATTTTTTTTTTCCTTTCACCTATAAGAAATTGCAGAAGTTCACTATGTAGTAATCTCAGTAAAATCCTGGAAGTAACAAGTAAAAGAAATCTGAAATGCTGCAATTTTTGAGGCATATATTTTAAAATAGGTGTCATAATAACTTTAGGAACAAACTATTCTTGTACATGGAGAGAGCAATATCTCTATCAAGTACTGCAATGAAGGGGAAATATATTATTTTAGATCAGAAAACACATTTATATAACCACAGAAAGTAATCTGATGTATTGAAATGTAAGACAAAAATTAACCTCTGACTTTTTCATTTCTTATTTCTAACTGATGACGTCAATTAGCTTGAATGTGGAACGCAAGTATTTGAATGGAATGGGCAAATAATTATTTTCTGTAAAAAGGGGAAATTTGAGCACAGTCTTTCATTCAAAGCAGAGGGGGCACTCATATGGAAGAAATGCAAGCCTTAATGAATGAAAAGAAAACCAACACCAAACAACATCACATATGTCCAAATGATTATTAGGAAAACAAGGACAAAGTATGGAATATACTCCAATATAACTCCAATATAACTCTCCAATAAATTTTACTATGACAAAATTGTAAGGAAGTACAGAAACAAAGTGAAAATAGTCAAAATACATTTAAGCTGAGTCTTTTAAGGAAAATTACATCTGACAGTGACAGACAAAAATAGAAAAGGGTCAGCAGGGATAGGAAACAGAAGAAAAGTGATACTAATACATGCTCAGAAAGGAAAAAAGATCAAGGTTAATCTATTCCAGTTGTCAAAGGAGTATTTTTGCCTCAGACTTTCTTCCTTTCAATGTAACTGCTATACAGAAAAAAAACATAGTAACCAATGATAAAAAAAAGCAGCCCCCACAAAAAAAAACAATGACAAAACAGAAGTATATTTCAAAAGTAAGGATATCTGAAATGGAAACAAAACTTAGACTTCAAATTCTACAAAATCGGAATAGTCCCTTCGTCTCTGTCTTGAAGAATTTGGTCCTTAAAAGAACCATCATTTGAAATTGAAAATCCAGTACTACGAATGAATGATGGAAACGTTCTCTGAATGAAGAGAACACAGCACTGTATGTACATCAGATATATGCACTTAACATGCCTAAGTGCTGTATAGTGGCCTAGAATGTATTTTGGAAAAAAAAATTGCCAAATCTATGGAACTATGTGGACCCTTGAGTGAGTTATAAAATTATTATCTAGCACAGTAGATTCACTCTGCATATGTTTCTTTAGAACTACACAGATATGCATATTTTCTGACAGCTAATCTATTATACCATCATAGTCAAGTCATTCCAATCTATCTAGAGTCACAGAGCACTTCATACAGTTCCTTATAGAGGAATGGATTGATATTGATCACAAATTATTAATAGCTAGGCAACAGGAACATGGCAAAAGTTGCATTGAACAGATGAGACTGGGAAGAAATTAGACAAAGATTTCCCTCAGTCATTTTTATTGGGATAGATATGCTTAATATTTTCATTAGAGACTCTTTTGCAGGAAGTAAGTAGGCACCCTGAAATGTGGAAGTGTTAGAAAGTTGAAAGTATTATCCAGACCTGATCAGTAAGTGGAAGAGTTGGATGATCTTGGGAGCTAAAGAAATGGAACTAAATTAAATATAATAATACAAATTCCAAAGACAAATACTTTATGATTAATGAGACTTTGAGCCTATAAATGTACACTACATCCATGGTATAATAGAAAAGAAAGGAAAATTTGAATACATTGCTGAGTAATAAGATGACTGTGACATGGCTGTGAAAATAATAATAATATCCCGGAGTGCATATACTGACAGGAAAATATTGCTCCCATTTTATAACACATTGTCAGGATCTTACTCAAAATACTGTATACAGTATTACTCAGCTGATAATGATGAAATTCACATGAATTAGATACAGGAAAACACGGTAAAGATGACTGTGGAAATGAAAAATCCCTAGGAAATAATATTAAAAGATATAGTAAAACATAGAGGGAAGATTACTTTCTTTTTAGTGTGAAAATATAAGAAGGATAAGAAGAAAATGTTTACACATGACCATAGGGATGGTCATGAACGATGTTGTCATCACAATCAGAAAGATGTTTCTAAGTAAGGTCCTGGGATAGGCTTTCTAATGATTTTGACTCTAACACTGACATTGAAAAGATTAGAGAAAAAAGTATCACATAAAGCAAATAAGCAAAAATCCTAATTTTCATGATGAACAATTATATGTATTCAACTCATTCCAATTTTCAAATGTTGTTGAAATAAACTTCAGTGTTTCGCTGATCAAAAATTCCAACCCTGGTTTTTGGTACTACACAGTTACATGTCATCAAGACTGTTTCCTAGGCAAATGAATTTGCTCTTGTTTTGCTGTTTCTTCTTTCATTCTCCTTCCCAAAAAGCATTTGGAGACTGATCACTGACTACTGCACAGGTTCAAAAGTAGCTGTATTATACTGATAATTTATCAAGTGCTTATATGGCATTTCATATTTAGATACTGAAATGATCATAACATATCATTAAAGTAATAGTCTGGAAGTAATCAAAGACTGTCAGAGAACATTGGAAATTTGTTTTCAGTGTTCTTACCTAAATGGTTTAATCTGACAAATGCTCATATTCTTCCTCTAATCTGGGACAGTGTCAATGTCCTTGATGTTCTCAGCATTTTTTTCTATGCGTATTTGTAGCTTTTGATCTGATGTTAAACACTGAAGTCTTTGGTTTGTTAAAAGAACATAGTATTGTGACTTCTGAGGTTAGGTTTTCCGGTGCCAATCCAAGAAGATGCCATTCAATTTATATCTGGTGAGTACCAGCCTCTATTGCTGTAAAACGTTTTTTTTTTTTGGTTTTTTTTTTCCCCTGCAAGCTCTCTTTCTTTGTTTATTTGCATTTGTTTTTGTCTTTAGGCTATGTTATTGACTTTTTTTCACATATGGTATCAGATGTAATACTCCATTTTGTTGAATTCTTGTCCATTTGGGGTCTTAAAGAAACATTCTGGGTCTGAAATTTACAATTTTGATAAAATTCAAGAAATTAGAGTGCCTTAAACTGCAAATGTATATACCTCTAAAATCACTGGTTTTAGTTAAACTGCTCTGACTTCTCCTTTTTTCTTTTTGTCTTTACTGAAACTTATCTCACCTTTTCCAATTTCTCTCTTTTCTTTCTGAATATCTGAAAATACCTGTTATCATTCCTCTACTGTGTGTCACTCAAGACCACTTTCCCTGTAGTTAATTGGGAAAAGACAACTCAGGCTGGCAGGAATAGCCCCATGATATTTGCAGGCAGCAGTCTTCATCACTAAGTTATCATGACTGATGCTGCTCTATATATATCACTGAACAGAAAAGAGCAAGAAATTCAAAAGTCATGTGCAGTATTTTTCTTTACAGGACTCTAGAAGAGAAATGGGGAAAAAAGAAAAGGAGGTTTTCTGAGGTAAAAATGAAAAGGTAAATTGTGTTTAAGGAAGGAAAAAATAATATTTTTAATACTGAAGGAGTAAACATAATTTCAATGAACAGTTTTACTATTTTTATATGAAAAAATAAATAAATGTAGACCAATTTGGAAACATACTTGTATGATGATATTTATTTATTCTTCTTAATCTTTTTTTTCTTCACTACTTTCTCTTGTCTATCATCACAAGAAAGTAGCGGGAAATAGCTGGATATATTTTCTCAATTATTTTGTTATCTGTTTTAAAGCACTAATTTTTACATAATAGCTTTACAAAATACATATTTTTGAAGTAAATATCATTCACATCCAGAAAGCAGAATGACTTGCAATAATAGATTCACTCAGCAGAATTATCCTGCGTTTAAATGCAACTGTTTCCCTTAATTAGGGAAAGGTCAGTGTAGAATGAAAATAATAATGATAGTGATAAAATTTCAGATTTATATTATGTGCTGTATGTGAAGAATTCAAAGTATTTTCGAAACTCAGTAGCATTTAGCCAACTATTGAAACTCTATTGGCACAGGGGAAACTAGGAATCAGGGCACAATTTAAGTGACTTATGCAAGGGCACGCAACAATTCAATTCCAGTAACAGAAATAAGATTCCATAATCTAAATCTCCTTCTTACCTAGCTATACCTCATTCCTGCCAAGCATCTGTCTTACAGACAGGTACCCTTGTTCTCAATTTTGAAGTGAAATTAGAGGAAATGAAGTCACCTTCTGTGATTTTATTAGATGACCTGTCTTAATGAAATATTGAATCCTCTAAGGATGGTACATAGAATTTATCTTTCCAGTCCTAAATATGTTAATAATATTCTTTTGCCCTTTCTCCTGTAGAAATTTTGGATGTAACAGAAATGTGGCAGTGTCACCAGAGGTGCATCCTTACAGGACCAATTTTGCAGCTGGGTAGATTGAAGACTAAAAGAGAGCAGATGTGATAGCGAAGGACTGACTGCATTAACAGTTTAAATACAAAGTAAATGGCATATCAGACAGAAATGTGAAGGAAGTGAAATACCTTCTATCTAAATATACACATGCAGTCACAGCTGTTTCCGAGGTAACACAATGTGCCTTTCTGAACAGTAATTCCCCAAAGCAGGTGTAACTTTCAAGGGATGAGTCAGTGCAGAAAGACATTCAGAACTATAACATTTCCAACACCAGCAGTTAGTTATTTTAGGTGATTTCTTTTTCTCGACACAGGCTTTTTAAATAATTGCTAGCAAAAGTTTGCCAGGAAAATAAGTGCAGTCTTCTGACAATCTCTGTATATGCTTCCTGTATGTTGATCTGTGGTTTTGTATGTCCATAAAAACAGGAACAAAAATAAGTTGATAGGAAAATAAGGAGAAGCAAGAGGGAACACAGGTTTAAAATTTCACTGCCTGACAGAACAGCTGTCTATAAATCTTCTGTGCATCTTTTACCTTTGCAAAACTGGGTACTAGCCAACAGTGTACAATCCAACATAGGCAGGGTATCCAATTTTTTACTGCCTGAAGCCTCTGTAATTTCTTATAGCTTTTCAGTTTGCACGTAAAATTCTACTATTCTGATCATACCCACACTTCTTTGCACACAAGACAGTGATTACCTAAGGCAGTGTGGAATCAGACCAAGAAAGACAGGGAAGAGGACTCTTTCCTTATGATCAATATTTAAGTCAGAAAATACAGAATAAGGAGTAACACATGCATTTTCATGAGTATTCACTCTTTTTTTCCCCAGTGTTTGCAATAGCATTAAACAACTTTTAATTATGAATTCAGACAGGTTTAAAATATTCAAACCGTATATAATTTTCCAATGGATTACGAATGCATTCAAACCCATTTAAAATTACATTTTTGTAGCATACCTGTATAGAGTGTTACTTACTAATCTCTGCAGAAGTCCTATTTAAAACCTATACACAGCTTTAGAAAAGTAGATTTCTTCTGTATTACTTTTGGGTGTTGCAATATACTTGTTAGTATTTTGTTCAGAGTACTAGGGGACTTAAATATCTAACAGTGCCTGGAATGACTATACAAAATCTACTAGTTAATGTTTCATATTCTTTGAGTACATCTTGCTGTACATTAATTAATTTGCCACATACACAAAGGGAAGTTTACAGTGAAGGACTGCAGCTTTGAAATTTCAACAGATTTTGTGGGCTTGTTATTGAATATGGTCCCACAAAATCTTTTACAAGGTGTGATTAACTCAGTGTTTCTCATTCATACTTATATTTTTTATTCACAGATTGAAAGTAGAGATCTACAGCCAAGAAAGATGTGACAGGCTGCTTTTCAGCACTGTAATGGAGAGTAATCATCCCTCATTTATATTCTCCTTTCCCCTCAGACAGTCTTACTCATATGTGGTAATAGCTGCAGTTTGGATGAAACTGCAGTAAATATAAAATATCCGGGTCCTGCTGTAATTTTGAGAAATGACAACATATTTATGTGAATAATTTATAATACCACATCTGCATTTTAGGTAAGAAAATTATGTAGTTCCAAGAAACCTTGAAAATCTGGAAAGGTATGTTAGGACATAGATGGGATAAAGAAGTTAATATCAACAAGAATGTTAAGAATGGTGATAGTTCAGACTGAAGGCCCTGTAATCAAAAGTGAAAAATTAGTTTTGAAGAAACCTAGAAAGTAGACAGTGGGCTGAAAGGTTCTCAAAAATCTTTCCCAGGCTTGAGATTGGAATTTCATTTCCAGGACACAAGGCAGCTGGTATGTCCTAGCCTGTAGTATTCAGATGAAGGTTGAGAATGAAAAGTGCTTTCACATCTCTAGGCATATATGTTCTTCCTGCCTTTTATCCCACTCAGGCTTTGTTTTCCTCAAAACAATGTACACATTGCTGTATAAACATGCTTCACTTCAGAGACTTTATATTCTTTGGTAATGACAAGTTTACTCATCAGGGAGTCATGGACCATTATGAGTTCATGCACATTCCTCACCTAACACATCTGACCAGGCAGTAATGCTTACTGATCGGCACAGTTTGTTTACAAACTGCAAAAAACATGCTCATGCTTTTTGAGAGATGACTTTAATCTATTACTTGGCACAATTAGTTGAGAGGAAATTGGTTCTGCAACTTTTGTTTCTATGGAACTGCAGTAAAATTATTAAGATTGGTGAGAATTAAGAGGATTTATCTGCTATGGAAGCAATGGAAGAAAAATCAGATCACTAAGCCTATAAGAATAGCAGGTGCTGATGGCTCGCAGATGAGAAGGTGATCATCAAGACTTACTCATGCTTAAACGTTGATTTTCAAAACATCTGATTCAATAGACAAATAACTGAGTAAATTCTGAAGGCCCGTAGAGGTTGAAGAGGATGGAGAGATTAA
Source organism: Pardalotus punctatus (assembly GCA_013400915.1). Lineage (NCBI taxonomy): Eukaryota > Metazoa > Chordata > Aves > Passeriformes > Pardalotidae > Pardalotus > Pardalotus punctatus. Next base: position 153,492 of record VZTX01007706.1, on the reverse strand, counting down.
TGTCTGAAGAGTCCAACACATACATGAAAAAACAGGCAAGTAAGTCATCCACCTAAGAGTAACTGAGGAGGTGATGAGTCATTGATGTTCTTTGGAACCTGTACCATTCTGGGGCCAACTGCTGTTGTACAAGAACCTCGGTCACTGCATGCTGAAGAGAATACTAAACCACAAAAATCTTGGTGCCAGTGAGTATGTGAGCATGGGTGTTAATGTGAGTTAATGTAGTTGTTTTAATTATTTATTTATTAATTTAGTTTCATTTTGTTGCATTTTTAATAAAACCATCTTTTCCTCCTACAAGGCCTGCACCAAGTTTTGCTGCACGTTTTCCACTAAGTTATAACATTGCTTCCTACGTTCTCTATTCTTGTTTTGGTTTTGTTTTCTATTTCATCACATGCTCTCCTTCTGCATTAACTAAAAACAAAACAAGACGAAACAAACCAAACAACCCCTGCTCCCCAAGAAACACAAGTAGCTAATCAGGGTGTAGTCCCTAAAATTTGTTTCACAGACAGTACTTTCCAAACACAGACGTTTAGAAGACACACTGCCAAAAGCTGAAGTACAGCCAGACTATGAACAAGTCTCCTTTAACAGAAATTAAACAAATGTCTTCTGTTAAAATTATACAATTTGGTCTTGCTTTTGTACTTCATAGACCATGAACTTCTGAAAAACCTGTGGAATTCAGTAAAAGTTCACTGGTTAGTTTGACTTGGTGGTTACATGATTTCTCCATCAATGTAGTTCAAAAAAATTAAAGCTGTATCAAAGGCACAGATTCAAGAGGTAAAATTCACTTCTTGGTTACAAAACCGGGAAAGGATGAGAAATGAAAAATACATCTACAATGGCTTCCACAGTATGAAATGCAGCTGTCCTCTGCACTGCCAGTCAGCTTGGAAGGCCAGTACAAAGGGCCAAAAAAGGCTGTTCTTCCAATCGGCTTTTGGGGATTCCTTGTTTCCAAAGGGAGATGTATAGATGATGTAAATTCTGATATTAAGGAAAATCATATCAAGTCATAGAGGATGTTCTCCAAAAAAGGGCTATCTGGCCCTCTTATGCTGGAGGGAGCAAACAAAAGACAGCAGTTCCACGTTAGTTCTGGGAATACAGAGTGAGAGGAAGTAAAAAGAAATACCTCAATTGAATGACCTTTTTTCTTAAAAAAGCCAAGTGACAACTGCAATTTCTACCTAGTCAGGCAGTTCAAGATCTACAAGCTATAAATGAAGTCTGTACATGAACATCTCACATTAAATTAGGAGGTGACAATTTAGAATGTTAGCCACCAGGTGCCTATGTGTCTAGATAATTTCAAAGTAATTAGAGCCTTCTGGATATTGGTTCAGTTTAGCTGTCTATCATTGCATAGTTAGCATTCTTCCATACTGTCCATTAGTTTAAACACCACCGGTATTTGATTACTCAATAAGAAGGAGGGTAGGAGAAAAAGAAAGAGACAAAGGTAGGAAAAAAGTATGAAAGGCCTAAGAGACAATTCCAAATTTTTATTGTAACAGCTAGGAAATTTACAACAGGAGAGGGAGGAGCGGGAGTCAAGTGTTGTTGTTTTTAGTTTCAGCTTTTGCTTAGAAATGTCACTGATTCAGTTCTGAATGATGTCTGTGACTTGATCCAAAGGCATGGAAGCAGTCCTACTGACTCCATTTCCACTGCCTTGCAACATGCCATTCACAATCAGATGCATGGACCAGGCACAGATTTAAGTCTGATGTGCTGAAGCTGTTTTATTCAATGTAGAATAAAAAAAGCAGATAAAAACTAGAGAGAACCTGCAAGTCTGAAATTTAGCTTTGCAACCAAAGAAACAACTGCAGCAACATTCCCCAGCTGGGCTTATTCCTACTGCACAACAGTGGTAATTACCAAATTTCTATATTTATAGAAAACTGGTGACTCATAAATATCGAGCTGCACCTTTATCTAAGTACAATATGTGACCATTTTCTATAAATATGGACATTTTGTGCATATTGTAATTACTAACATGCAGGATTAAGTTATGGGAATGTTTAATTATTTCTTTATAATACACACAAGTTCTGTCTTTCAGGAAAACCAATCTGACTCATTCCTATTTTCAGTGAACACATCACTGATCATTTAGTGATTTTTGACCATGAGGGCTGCAGAGGGATTTTCTTTAGCAGTATGTCTTGACAGGAAACAAGCAGATTATCAAAGTTTTCCATCATATTGGCTAATGTGCATAATAAATGATTATGCAAGCTATAATGCTGGAAACGCTGGTACCAAGAAATCTGTCAGTGGTGTAGAGCTGCACAGGTAGAATAAAACAGCGACATTGATTCAGATGAGATAGGTGGAACACTTCAATTATTTATCTGCAAACAACTGCAGCAGCAGCAAAACTCCTGACATAGCATAAGATGGTTAACTTTGAACTTGGAATAGATCCTACAGTCACCAAGGTTCCTCAGAGGCAGAAGGCAAGTTGTCAGTAATAAATGGCTTGTGGATTTAAGAAAAGAGCAAGGTGTCAGCATTTACACAGTGGAGGATAGGAAAGTATGTGGGACAAATCTAGCTGACAACTGCAGGGAGTTTTGCAAATGTTTGCAAGTGACATCTTAAGAAATATTCATCTGAAAAATTACTATACTTATAAATGGATTATGGTATCTAAAACTCCACACGCCTTTTATTGTCAGTTTGGGCTGCTGGTCCTCTTCCGTCTTGTCTAATAAGATTTACCCTAAAATGTTTGTCCTATTTTAACTGCAGCAGCAGCAGCCAAAGTGAAGGAAAAACAACTAACTCCATTTTTATGTCAGAAAAACCTCTTCCTTTTAGTCCAAATGCCTCCAAAGGTTGTTTTGTGTAGTGCATGATGCATGTGTGTGGTAGCAGTGGCTATATATAACACAAATATACAAAACTGGCAAGGTGCATTTCAGTCTACTGCTGATGAGCTGCCTCCTTTTATCTCTTTTCCCTCCTTGAAATAAACTGCTAAGCTTTCAAATGCTATCCTGTCTCCATGTAGTCACTTGACTAAAACGAATTTTAAACTTTTCACCTGTTAAAGCTCTTCTTTTTCAAACAGCACTGAGGGAAGGCAAAACAATAAAAAACTAGACGTCACAACGTCATCCAGAGACAGTGAAGAACTCAGGAAACTAAATTGCTGCTTAAAAAGTCAGCAATTAAAATTAATTGAAAATAATTAAGGACCTCTCATCTTCTTGTTCCTGTTCAGTGTTTATTTATTTTTTAGGACACTACTATTGTAAGTTCATACAAAGCTTGAACATGTTGAAAATGACCTGCAGTTTCATTCCTGATTTTTTTGCAGGAGAGTGTTGGGGCTCTGAGGGAGCTGGGGGTCATGAAAGGGCAGAGCCTGTCAGCCAGGGCCCATCCCACCATGCCAGCCAGGAGAAGCCAGCCAGGAGGGCACTGGGGCAGCCCCAGCCCCTGGCACCAGGAACCTCCATCTTGGTGGAGCCCAAGGCAGGGCTGTGGGGACAGGTGCAGACAGAACAAGGACTGTGCTGCTTTGGGTCATCATCTCAGCCTATGAATCCCTACTTCCAAAAGAGCCACATATGGAAAAGCAGAAGCTTTCTGGGAAGATATATTTCATGAAGTTTTGATAGCAAACATATTTTTATCTTATTACAAGAATACAAAAAAAACCCAAAAAAACAAACAAACACTTAAAAGAAATCTTTCCTCCTTGATTTCAGAAACCACTATTCACATCTGCTCTTTTCCAGCTATGATCTTAGCAATTTAAAATAAAAATATTTATTTTGAAATTAAAATGGATGAAGAGAACATAGCACATTCTAAAAAAAAACCAAAAAACCTTAATGGGTGAAAGAGAGACAAGGCTGTAATGACAAGTAATATTCTTATTTAGAAACAAATAATATTTGAGAAAACTAAACTTTTGAATCTACCACCATGTCTTTGCATCTGAATTCAGACTGTGAAAAATGAGGTTCACTTTTCCAATCAAAATTTAAAAGTTTAATAAAGGACAATAGAAGACAAACAATAAAGCAAAGAAACAGCGCTGGGTGCTTGGCACTCAGTCAAAAAGCATGCCTGCCCTGACTGGAGACACCTTAAATACTTTTTGCATTACATCAGCCTAATGTCTCTTCATGACCATTAATGTATATTAAAACTTTTCCAAGAACCACTCAGCATGGCTCCTCCTTGGTCCCACCTCTTTAGAGCATGCGTATTTCGTAGCTTGTGGTTTTGTCAGTATTTGTTATCTGCTCCAGCTTGGGCCTTATTCTGTGGCTCTTGCAAATGGCAGTTGTTAATAACTGACATATCAGTAGCAGGCATCTTCATTGCACCATTCTTTGGATGTTATCCAATCCAGCAGGCAGTTTGGTTATTGTAAGTAAAACTATAACCTTTATAAAATAACTACATTAACTATTTCACCACTATATCTACATTAAGTTAGTAACAAAAATAAAGGCATTAGTTATTATTACAAAATTATAACAAGGCTGTTCCTATAGGATTTAAACTACACACCCCTTTTAAAACTTGCACACAAAAACCAACACTATATTTATCACAATCCCACAACATATTTTAACACTTGCAAAAAGGCAATACTATATTATGTATTTATCACAAGACTAAAGCCAGGCTGGTAGCAATTGTCAACCTTCATACACCTTCCCCTGGCTTCTTATGCTCTGGCTTTTCCTTCCTGTGGTCCCTTGGGCAAATTTTGGGGGCCTCAGCTGTGACAGTAAATGCTTGTAGGCCATTGGTGTACGCCAACAAATGAGTCAAATGATCCTGGGTAATGACAGTCCTTAGGAACTAACAAATGTGGAAAGACCTACATCAAACTGCACCCTGAATTTAACTTTTGTTACTGATTATCGTTTGTAAGACTTTTGGGCTTGATTTCTGTCAAGCAGCAAAAAATGTTAGGCATGGGACAAGTAAGAAAGATGTTTTAGTCTGCAGATAGGGAGGACTGATTTTTACCAAAGCAACATTAACAAATGTTCTGGGGAAGGTTGGAGGGAAATGCATGAAGCATGAAGGGAATAGCCCTATTGAGCCTTTTATTTTTAAGAATAATTTCAATAATAATAATAGATTTTTTTTTTCTTAGCAAATATCTTCCCCAGGTGCTGCTAATATTCAAGTTATGCTTGTGTTGGGATCAGAATATGAAGCATTCCTTAGAAATAGCTTATCCTCTACGTCTTGCTATTTTTGAGCTTTTTGAGAAATGAATTTTCTCTAGTGGACATTTGCTGTCTCATCAGGTCTTCCTCACTTTTAAAATATAAACTACTTTCTGTTCTTTGATTCCTTTAATTTATTTCTGAAACTTCCTTCTGAGTCAGAGCATTTCCTCCAATCAGCTGGTATGCTGCCAGGCTTTTACTTCTTTTGTATAGTGTATCAGGTATAGACACACTTAAAGTTGCCCTTGTCAGCATAACTTTCAGCATTACAAGCCCAAGTTGTATGGCACAAGACTTTTTATTTCACAGTACAGGCTGGAGCTAACCTAATCTCTTTTAAAGATGAATTACAGTATAGCAGACTGGTGAATATGGGCTAAGCACTCAACCTTCCTCAATTCACAAAAAATATGAATATATATAAGTGTATAAGACTTGCCAAAAGATTGGCTTTTTAGCTCAAGCTGTTGAAATTCATGTTTATAGGTTTGGTATTTCCAAGTCCCTCTGCTGTCATTATTGATATTTATTCAAAATTCAAGTGGACAAGATTATGAGCAACTAGATCTCAGTTTGAATTTAACCCTGCTTTCAGTAGAACGTCTTGTCTTGGTGATTTTCAGATTTTTGTTTGAACCTAAAGTTATCTATGCTTCTAGAATTATAATGAATTGATGAGGACAGGCCTCTGTTCAGTAGTGAATTTAATGTTTATTCTGAAAACCTCATGACCCTTGATAATTTTTAATTTATTTTTATCTCAAGCTTCTAATGACTCAATGAAATTCTACTGCATTTTGCATTTGGTATTTAATCTCATACTTAGCTTAATTTTGCTTATAAAGTGTCGCCGGTCGCGAGGGCTGGACCAGCTGACCACCAGGGCCGATCGGCAGCTCGTCAGCAGATTCTGCTGGTGTCCCTGAGCGCCAGGTTCACTGCAGTCGGGGACAGTCTCCCCCAGCCGCGAGCTGCGATTCCCTATGACAGCAGCCACGCTGTCCCCAAAAGCCGGAGTGCTGCAAAGAGAGTGTTCCCTCGCCCGGACCCCCCAATCAGACACGTGGTCACACGGTGGTCAGGTGCTTGGGGTCAAGGGTGAAAGACCCCAGACTCAGCTGGGCACCAGACTTTTATTCTGAGGGTAACAACCAATCCCGGAACGGCATGGGGGAGGAACCAGGAAGGGGCAAGGGACAGGGACCAATCGGGAAGGAGGAAAGGAGGAGAGAGGGAGATATGAAAATACCATTATGAACTGAGGGACAGGGGGAGCTCGACCCCTCTCTGGGGCAAGCTACCCTCGACTCTACCCCAGCGGGGTTTTATTCTCTAGGTCTCCACAAATTCCTCAGGGGGAAAGAAACTCTCTGGGCTTGAACCAACACTACATTAAAGTAACATAGGAATATGAAATTTGAACAGTAATTCATATATTTACTACTTCTTTCTCTGATTGCCAATAATTATATTACTTGTACATTTTGCCATATTTCTTCCTTTGCCCCTCATATTGCCATTAATATTCTATGAGAAGTCACTTCCATTTCATCAGTTACTGGTGAGAGGAACAGCTGTTATTCACAAAATCTTTCACATAGAAATATCCTCTTGTAAGCTCACTGACATCCCAACAATTTTCTTAACAAGTTATTGATTTTTTTCTGTGCTTTTCTCATCAGACATAGAAACTTCATACTTTTGAAGGTACTGTAACTAGGAAGAAATTGCACCAAATTTCCTCTTTCATCCCTTGATCTTTATGTTTCCGCATGTTTTTCAACTTTTTTAACATTTTCTTTGCCAAGCAATCAAATCTCTCTTGAATACATAAGTCTTTAGGAGCCTTAAGATACTGAAAGAACATTACTGACTTTTTGGGGACCTACCTACAAATCACAGTTGTATTACTGTCTAAAATTTATTAAATTGGAGAATATATGCTGCAGTTTTGGGTTAGGAGGAAATAAAGAGATAGAGTGCTCATTAATTTATTTCCCCAAACAAGAATTTTAAGGAATATAATTTTGTATGTCTTCATATCCTATCACACAAAGCAGGTAACTACTGAATGTTTTGTTGCACTCCTAAAGAAATATATACGAAAAAAATATGTTTCCTTTGTTAGCGATAAGTATTGAAGAGGTTCTTACAGATGAAATGAGTACGAAGAAACACTTGCTGAATATAGAATTAGTAGAAATGTGTTTATTTTTCAGTAAGAGGTATGGGAAGAATGCTAATCTTCAGTGAATATGAAGATTAATAAATTTCTTTTACTTACCAGTAAAACCTTTGGGATTCAAAGATTTTGCAAAGCAGGCCACTTATTTGGGAGAGTAAGTACAGGTAGGAGCCCAAGACTGCAAACTTTCTTATTTGTGCACTGCCTGATCCCTTCATCAGTTTTGTAGTTATCCCTCCTTTTAGCAAGTAACCATCCTCCTACGTGATCACATGCAGTAGCTGTGTCAGCAATGACACATTTTAGGTGCAAAAAGTAAGCAAATATTTTAAATAACTGAAGGCTGTCAAGAAAGGCTTGTTTGTTCTAGGCACAAACAATAAAAAATAATAATATGAGAAAGCTGAATGTAAGTGTTACAAGTAATTTTGTAAATAATTCACTTCTCAATTGCAAGATGCAGCATGTACATGTGGGGATCAGAGAGTATAATCTCCTGGCCTTTTTATCAGTTGTAATCCCACCTTATTTACAGTCACTGACCTCCTTCTAGCACCATTAGAAACTCACTACTCATTTGATACAAGGCATTAAATATATTTTTGTAAAATACGAGATCTTGCATTTGATTAGAGACATGTTTTAGAGAGGGTTTTGTTATATTTTTAATTTGTTATATTTGCTTAGATTTCTGGTTTTACAAGACTAGAAATTGCCTACCAAATGGGTGGAAGCTGTGAGTGTTACACTGTTTCTTAACAGCATTCTCATGCTCATAGTCGCTGCACCAAAATTGAAGGGTTTCTTATCTTGAAGGGATAAGGCTCATATGATATGCAACAGAAAGAACACTGTGCAAAGATTTAAATATTGATGTCCTTTAAAAGTGATGTGAGGTAGATGTATGTTCTTATTAGATGGCATCAGCTCTTAATAGCAGTAATAAACTTTCCCATTTCTGGGTGTTGCAGTAAATTCTGGCAAGGGATATTTATATAAGTGATTATTGATTAAAAATATCTACCTTAAGTATTAACAGTGGTAGGTCTGGAGCAGAAAATTTTTCAGGTTCTCTATCAAATCTTCCTTAATTAACAATTGTTTATACTAATTTTTAAAAAGCGTTTTCAAGAGATATCTTGAATAGAGTGGATAGTGGTTATAAACCAAGATAAGTCCATATTTGTGATTGAATCCCCCTTCTAGTCAACCTCTGGACTCATACCCTCTCCCTATTTAGCATATTCCCCTTCTGTGCCACTTGCACAAGTCTCTCGTCATGAACTGTAAATTGATTTGGTGCTCCTAGAAAGATAAAAATACTTTTAAAATCCTTTCATTGTTGAATTTATAATTGATTTTATACATTTTAAACTACTCCCTATGTACATTAATAGAAGGCAGACAGCTCCTCATTTCCAGGTGCACTATGGGATCTGTTATTAAAAAAGGAATCACAGAGGAGGGGAGACCTTAGGAAATAGACATTTTGATCACTCTTACTTCCAAATGCATCTCATAGTAATTTTTCTTTCAATCTCTGTGCACAGCTGCAACAGAGACTCTGTTCCTAGTTATTCTTATTTCTCCTCATTCATATTGAGTAATAAATTTGATACATGTCAAAACTGAGATTCTTCTTAATCACATCTTGTGTAGAAAATTTATTTACCTCTTTTGAGTAGCTATGTTTTTCCAACCCCTCAACATGACTGTGAAGTGTATAAACAGTATAGGTCAGGGCTTTATCATTCTCCAAAGGCAGAAAAGCTGAAATTATTCAATGAAATAGAGAAAATAAAAAATGAACATAATTCCTTAACAGTTTAGTCAGAGATTGTACCAATAAAGCTTTCTTCTGTATCAATAAAGTATTTCTACAAAGAAGAAAAAGGAAAAATGGAATATACATACAAGCACACAGGCACACACATAAAAATACCCCAAAACCGCCAACTAAAAAAACAAACCCCAAAAAGGAAACCATCAACAACAAAAAAGCTATTAAAAAAACCTGGCGAATAAAGAAGGAATAATGATAACTGTTGTCTGGACACAGAGTCACAGAATATTCTGAGTTGTAAGAGACCCACAAGGGTCATTGAGTCCAACTGCTGAGTGAGTGGCCGATACATGGATTGAACCCACAACTTTGGCATTATTAGCACCAAGCTCCAACCAACAGTGTTAAGGGAATTTTAAAAAATGGTGTAAGCATTGTAAGTTTTCCCCAAAGAGCACAGATAAAAGGGTTTCAGAGCTAGTGACCCAAATATAAAATGAATGAATACAAAATATTCTTTGAAGGACAGGATAACACAACATGATTATGGGGTATTTTCTGAAGCATGTGATTAAAAAGTGATTAAAAATGCTTCTGTGTCTGCTGATTGTAGCTATGTATATGTGACTACAGTTCGAAAGAATAGAAACTACCATCCTGTAGTGGGTATATTTTTGGAGGCTAAAGCTTAGTATCAGGTAAGATATGCATAAGTTCCTCTTGCCTTTCCAGTCCAGAAAATTATCATCCCAAAAATTCCTGAAATCACATATTCAACAAACTTCCCAGTAGAAATTAGAGGATGATAAAACAAGTCTTTGGGAGCAGAAGAAACTTCAGGTGTGTTTTTGTTGAGAAAAACTTTAGGCAGTGAAGATTCTTCATTTTTGTGCCAACTGATGAAATATCATTTATAATTTCATTAATAAAATTGTTTCAATTATAAAACTAAAATATCCCTATAGCTGTGCTTTAAAAACTTAACCAAGTTAGATTCATTCATTAAGAGAGCAGTCCAGTAATAGGGAAGTGATTATCCCATTCTGCTCTGCACCAGTGAAGCCTTGCCTTGAATATTGTGTGCAGTTTTGGCAATTGCAATATAAGAAAAATATTAAACTACTAAAGAGTGTCCAAAGGAGGGCCACAAGGATGGTGAAGGTTCTGGAGGGGAAGCCATATGAGGAGTGTCTGAGGTCACTTGGTCTGTTCAGCCTGGAGAAGAGCAGACTGAGCGGACACCTCACTGCAGTTACAACTTCCTCTTGAGGGGAAGAGGAGGGGCAGGCACGGATCTCTTCCCTCTGGAGCCCAGTGACAGGACCCCAGGGAATGGCCTGAAGCTGAGTCAGGGAAGGTTTAAGTTGGACATTAGGAAAAGGTTCTTCCCCCGGAGGGTGGTTGGGTACTGAACAGGCTCCCTAGGGAAGTGGTCACAGCACCAAAACTGACAGAGTTCAAAAAGTGATTGGACAGTGCTCTCAGGCAAATGATGTGACTCTTGCCGATGGTGCTGTGCTGGGCCAGGAGTTGGACTTGATGATCTTTGTGAGTCCCTTCCAACTCAGCATATTCTGTGATTCTGTGATTCTCTAGAGCCAGGTCCTGCATCACAGCATGAGATTAGTGCCCATCCTCAAGGCTTCAAGTGACATTAGATTGTGTTGTCTCATTCACATTAGATGTATTTGTGTACGATGAGCTCTAAGAATGATCCTCCTCAGCACCTCTTCAGAGGAGACATACAGACCTTTATGTTATCTCTAAAGTTACGTTTATTCTGTTTCTGAGTGATTTTTTTTGTTTTTTTTGTTAGGATACTCAGTGTTATCTATTTTTGCACAGCTCCTCCTTTCCCTTTTTGTCTGGTGGTATATATCCCTTCATATTTAGCCCACACTGATTTTAACTCCTCTGCCATGTTCCAGTTAAGCATGTTCACTTAAATGGAACAGTCACCTGTCCTTATCACTAAGAGGCATGCTGTATAAAAGATTTTAAAGTCCAAAGAGCAGCATATCAAAAAGGTTAACAGCAAATGAAATGGTGCATTTCAGTGTTACTTAGGAACTTCATTAAAATTTAGTACCCATTATTGGTCTTTTTAAGATCCCAGCTTCCATTGAATCACCTGATTTTGTCCTTGTAGTTTCGTTAATAATTCAAAAACTTTTGTTTCAAACACCTCATGTCAGCATCTCTGTCAGTGTCATGCTAATAGTTCGAACTTCACCTGAATATAAAAGGAAGGAGATCAGCACAGACAGATAATGAAACCTGAATTCCAGGCTTGCAGTAGCAATCAATGAAAAGAAATGTATTTTACACTGAGGGATACCAGCAGAATAGTTTGTTTTAATTGATATTTTATTCTATGATGAATAGAATCATGCTTTTACTGCAGGGAATATTCATAGAAATTTTAGCTATAAAATGTGAACTACAGCCTGTATCATGGAGACATCTCACAGTGGTTCATTGACTACTAGTTAGCATACTATTGCCAAACAATTTCATACCAATTATGAGGAACAGAGAGGGCAGGAGGAGAGACACAGACAGAAGGAGAGATGAAGAGAGAAAAAGAGGTTGTATGTGACTCTTCGAGTTCTGATTTTTGTTATAGTTAGGCTAAATTTAGAACAATAATTTTATGGGGCAAAATAATATAACTTCAAAATAAAGTCCTGTGTGCTCCTTTACATTATAAAATGCCTTTATACACATTGACTCTGCAGAAATGCAATTTATGTCTCTCATATTCTCTCTGTGAAAAGTATTTTCAAAACGATAAATACAAGCATTTTAATAAATAACAAAATTGGTTGCCATAGAGTCAGCAGTCTCCAGCAACCTTTTCCTTTGTGCGCTCATAATGGAAACTGGTTTATATTTAAGCAATACCTAAAATGTTCTTATGAATGCATAAGACACATGATCTAAGACAATAAAAGTATTAGTTGCACTTGATACTCTAGGCTGCTCTTATTCAATAAACAATCTTGTTAGTTGGAGGCTGATTTGTGTTGGTTTTCAAAAATATAATTTTAAGAGTTATTGTCGCCCTGCTTTGTCAATTACAAGAAAAAGTATTTGTCCACATGTATTTGCTTCTGCTCTTTGCACAACACAAAGGAAATTATATAATGAATTGTATGCCGACATTTTAAAAAATGACACTGTTTTTTTCAGACATCAGTTTCCCATGTCCTTTTCAGAAGCATTTTTGAAATTGACTCCCAGAAATTAAGAATTTTTCTACCCAAATTTTGGAATATTGTAAGTAAAGGAACTCAGATTGGTGATTTTGAAGTTCTCATTCCACTTTCTTAATATCCTAATCTGATCAGGTCCCAAAATTCTAATTACATCCTAAATATTATTGACAAATATTTTCTTTTTTTTTCTTTCCTTGAGAGTTGTGTTTTTCCTCTAGTGCAAAACTCCTGAAAAAAAATCTTAACAATTACTCAGAATGCCTTCAAGAGTGAGTAGGAAAGCAGGAGAAGCATTTAATGCTTTCATGATTATGCAGAATACTTTTGGTGGAGAGAAACTACTGATCTTTTCTCAAATCTCCCTTTACTTCTGCTTACAGCAGGAGCCAGGCTAGACAACAGTTATGATCCTACAAGTACCCATTTAATCACCTTAAATGAAAATAGAAATACTTACACTGAATTCAGTTTTAGAAAAAGATCAGCTGTCACTCAGATCATTACAGAACCAAGACTTGCAAAGACTTACAGTTTGTCTCTTTTCCCTCCTTCTTGTACAGCAATGAGAGATGGGACAAAGTCATCAGCTTTTTCTGAAGAGGGAATTTCTGGAATTCTGCCTCAGGAACTAGGAAATCAGAGTGCTACCAGAAGTACCACATAAACATTCAGAAATCAGAAAGGAGATCAAGTGGTCATCGGTCCAGAAATTATGTAAAGAGGCAGGACCATGGACAGCAGTATATTTTTACCCAGAAATTTCATAAGGCTCTTGTCACAAGGAAAAGAACAATCCAAATCTTGGATGGAGTCTGCTATGAAAAATGAGCAAAACATCTTCTTTCAGAGATTCTTCATCTAATCTTGAAAATTTTATTTAAAAAAAAAAAAAAAAAAAGAATTGCTCTATATTTGAAGGGAGAAACAAGACATTTACATTTTTGATGGACACCACATTACGGGAAAATTAGATGCTTAGGATTTAGAAGACAGCTTATGAAGTGATTGATTGGAAATTTTTTACTGAAATGTTTCTGACAGTAAAGGAATTGTCAAAACTGAAATAATTCCCAGAAAGATATTGCCTTGATTAAAAACTCAGTAAAAAGATGGAGAAAAAAATTTAAAATTGTCAAAAAATTCTTTCATACCCTTTAAGAAGAAATTTACATTTTAATTAGTATAGGACTATTTCCTTATAAAGCTGGTTTCAGATTATTTCTGCATTTTAGGTTTTAAATTATTCTCACTTCTGGTATTCTGGTGCCCCAGAAAATTCATATTTCATTTGATTTACTGTATTAGATATCAAGGAAATAGTAAATATTTACATTGAGAAGAAACTGTCATGGATATTTTAGTACTGTTTTTATGCTATAATGTCAAGAAAATATTTTAAATTATACTTGTCAGGAAAAAGGGTAAGGTGGCAGATCATTAGAAGAAATGACTATTTCTTCTAAATGCCCAAATTTGAATAGTTTCAGAAGATCAGTATTATGAATTGATAAGTTTTTCATAGAATCATACATTGCAAATGTAGTTTATGGTTTTAAATGTTCATCAGTAAGCTGTCTAGCCTATGGCCAGGCAAAACCAACTTTTACTTCAGGCTTGCCTTTAATGTAATTTGATATTGATTTCTTTCCCAGAAAACTTAAAAATAGTCAAAACATAGTATTTCCAAAAAAATGTGTTCGGCATTCAGAGAGAGTTTAGCATTGATAGGAAAGCACGCTTCAACAACAGAAGTAGCAATGATTTCAATAATCAAAATATTTTGCAAACATTGCTTTAAACATTACTGTTTTCGGTCAAGGATTTCTTTTAGTTTACTTGGTTATGATTTTAATTTTCTCAATATTTATTTCTGATTCTGACTGAAAAAATGCAATTTGAAGGTATAAACAACAGCTGGACATGCATTTTTTCATGTTAGACATTTATTATTCTGTCTGTTCTAGAAATTGTAAAACTGGTAGAAAAATGAACCAATAAACACAACACATAATATAAAAAAGAGGGAAGAATAAGCATATAGTTATCACTAACAGGAAGTAGTCTCTTGAGAAAATAATGACAATTATTTTTGCTTGTGTGTCACTAATGCATTCCAAATACTGGTAGTTGGAAAATATTCTGTTTACAACTGCAATATAACACCATTCTGCACCATTATCTGTATAATTATGGTAAGAACAAATCTTATCACCATTTTTCAATCTTGTGTTATGTTAATCCAAAATATGTGCTATTTATCCATAACATAATATGCCCATATAATACTTGATACTTTTTTGACAAACTACCAGATTGTGTCCAATGTAACTTAATGATTTTTTCATTGTCTGCTAGAAAATTGAATTGGAAAATCTAAAGACTGCTGAAATATTCTTATACATAAAATTTGGTTAGTTACAATTTCTATATAGTGCTTTCCCAAATCAGATAAAAATGTCCCTCATTTAACTTTCAGGAATTTTGGAGTGATACTTATATATTTTTTTTTTTTAAATTTGGTTTTATTGCTTTAAAGACATGATTCTATTCATGTGGTTTTTTGGAAAGTATCCAAAATCTTTAAGATTCAAGTGTATCTTATATTCAAAGATTTACTTTTTCAAGTAAAAATGCCAAGATAACATAAAAATAGAAATATTCTATGGTCTTTAAATTGTCATCATATTTAATACCTAAGAAAGTGCTTACAATGATCACAGATTTTTTTTATTGTTATGGTTTTTTCTTCTTTTCCATCTACATTAAAATAAAGGATAGGGATGGAGATGTGACCACTTTTTATAAAATTTCTTGTAGTATTACTTATACTATGGACACAGTTTAAGGGTCAGAGCAAAAAAATTGCTCATGATCATTATTCATGGCAAATGTTAAATATGTATGTAAGGTTCCTATCTATCTATTGAAGCAGCTCTCTGCTCCTTTTTATTTAGCTATATCATAGAAATAAATTAGTGTGTTTCTGTACTTCCTCTTCTGCCCTGTTCTTTGCAGAGTGAAATTAAGACCTCATGCTTGATAAAAGGCAGGAAGCTGGGTTTAAACTGGTTGCTTTACCTCAACTGAAGTAGTACTTTTCAAAACTGTTTTGTCCTGCCTTTTTCCTGCAAGTTAGGCTTCTAAAAAAAATAAGTACCACAAGTAGTTTAGGAAAATAAGATTTTAGAGTGTAGCTGAGGAAGCAGCTCTTAGCATTCTGTGTGCTGACTGACTTTTTATCTTGCAATCTTATTGCACATGTTCCCAAACCCTTTGTTTCTCAGGCAGTGCCATCTTCTACAGAGCACACTATCAGTGTGCCCTATTAATACATCATTTGCATGACAGATTCAATGGCGTGCTGAAGCAACTGCTCATCAGAGCAGCAGCACACTGATGATTTATCACTGTAGCATATCATCAGAATGAGGCACACTAATAATATTAGATTAAAAAAAAATCTACAGGGGTATTATGCAGGAGTGGATTCAATTCAGGCACCAGAATGAAGGTACAACTTATAAATCTTCAGCCACTCTCACTGATGTAACATAATTTGCATTCTTGAAGAGTGTGACATTATTATTGTCTCCTAGATGTCTTGTCCCCTCAGCATGAACCCTGTAGATCTATGGACAGGTGAGGTGTTCACTCACTAGGACAGCTCTGATCTGTCCTGGCATGAGACAATGTTCCCCAGAGTCCGATTTCACTCCCATCTTCATTATGGCTAATAGAGGCATAAGAATATGCCCCATAATATACTGGTAATGTTCTTCTGAGACATTCTGTTAGAGAGTATGTCCTGAAATACGATGCAGTCAAAGAGAACTGTGGCATTTATTATCATTAGTTACAAGGTCAAAGTCAATGGCACACAAAGCATGAAATGAAGATTAGATACACAGAATACATCGCTTTGGGATTGTCTACTAAATATGCTCTTGTTATTGGAAAGCTTTGCTACAGAGGAGGATCAAATGAGCTGAAAAAAGCTTCTGCAAGAATATCTTTTAAGGAAACTCACAAGACATGAAGTCATAAACACTCTTCATTTGGCCTCAATCTTAGGAACTTGTGAGTTCTCCTTTTCTACAGAAGACATTGAGGTACTCAGAACTCTCTGTATATCTATAATTTTATTGAAAAGTCTCATATTTTTTCATTGCATGATCACATTAGTGCATTATCTTTGACTAATATGAAACAATTTCACTATGTGCACGGAGTTGGATGTTTCCAACTAATCAGTTGATTCATGCTAATTGGAAGTATCATAACAATGAACCATAGTAAAAATCTGCTTATTAATTTAAATATCTATTTAGTGTTATCTGTTAGCATAAGAAGATAACTATAACTAAAGATATTAACAAATTAATCACAAAATTCATATAAATATATAATCAACACAAACAAACCTATACACTTAGGCACATATGGGCACAAAATTCATTCAATATCCAACTCGAAAGTATTTAGTACTCAAGAACGAAATCATATCTCATTAGTTAACTGACTCAGAGAACAATAATTTCTGCATGACTTATGCAGGCCATTTAAGAACAAGTATGAAGCCTATATATCTTCAAAGTACTGTACAAACCTTGGCTAACTAATCCATTTATGCTAATCCATTTATTTAAAGCACTTGAGTCTAAATGACCTTTATGAGTCAGGCAGAACCTTTTTATGTTTTCACAGATTGCTTTCTACAGAGCCTTCCTCTATGGGTAATTTTCCTTTTTTTTTTTAACCCACTTTGTAATCAGTGAACAAGACAAAACTGTCTGGAACTACCTGCATGTTAACCACATTGCTAGCTTTGGAACTGAAGACTAAAAAGAGAGAAACCATACAGTTCCACCTGCTCTCCTGATTTGGATTTTTCTGTGTACCACCACCACCATTTATTTTAATTCTAAGAAGTCCTGATCATTTTATCCTGAGGAAAGGACACAGTCAGCAATAGAGGAGGTATGAAATCTTTATTCTCAAAGATACCTACAACTGTACTTCTGTACATGTGAAACAGAATTTGTTGCATTTGGACTGGATTTTTTTTGTAGGTAGACATTGTCCTCTTGCTGTTACAGTTTTTTACTGAACAATTTCAATCAGTATTTCATTCAAAACCCAAGACTTTTCATAATCTCTATCTCCACAGATCTAGATCTTTATAAAGACTGTAGTATCATATTTCCTCCTGTTTAACACCCACAGTTTATTCTTCCCTTCACTCCCACAGTTCAAAATTATTTAACTTCTTTAATTGTCACTTTTCTTATATTTAAAAAGAAAAATACTGTACCAAAAAAACTTGCCCTGTCAGTTTTTACTATTGCAACATATAATTTCACTGACATATTTGATACATAGCAAAATATTTAAGTTAAGATACTTCACGCTAATAATATATGGGATATTAAACAAGTGGCTTTTTATTTATTTTTTTTTAAATTCACTATGACTTTTGAAAGTGTACTTAAATTTACTTTGGTCTTGTTAAGATTGTCAAGGTTTTTTAATCTTCTCACTTGTAAATACTATCTTGTATTGTGGCAATCCTACTGAAGAAACTAATTATTTGAAAGAACTGAAATTACTTAATGCAATTCCTAGTAAAACAATTCATATTTTCTAGTCCCATTTTTCTAGCAGCATTCCCAGACTAATTTTACAGATTCTTAGTGGAGAATTCAGATCATTCGGAATAGTTTAAATTTTGGCATGTGCTGAGAGTTTTTAGTTTAATCTTTTTCTGCTATGTCCAACGTATTTTGAGATGCCCCAAGGGTTCTTTTTTAAGTCTTCCACTCTTTGCTGGTTGTCTGCTGCTGTTCTGGTTTGACTGAGTGGTCCAGGCTTTGATTGCCATCCAAAAAAAAAAAAGACTGTCATATTGTCTTTTCTATGTCCAGTTGATGGATGGATTAGCTAAATAAAAACAACACTAAAAGAAATAAAATTATTCCACTGATGTTGGAACTTATATCAAAGAGTTTTTAATTATTGTTAAATTAACTGTACCCAGGATTAAGAACCTGCTGATGATAAGGAAAAAGAACCAAGACACACTGATATTTATATGACAAGGAACAGTAATATGTAATAAAGTTTTAGCACTAATTACTATATTTGCCTATTTTGCTGTCTATATCTACCAGAACTTAAATTCAAACAACATACTAACATTTCACAGAATCATAAAATGGTTTATTATTATGGTTTATTTAGAATTGAAAGGGACCTTAACTTTCATTGAGTTTCTACCCTCCTGCCATGGGCAGGAACCTCTTCTACTAGACCAGGTTGCTCAAAGCTTCATCCAGCCTGACCTTGAAGGCTTCCAGTCAGGGAAAATCCACAACTTCTCTGGGTGACTTGTTTCAGTGTCTCAAAAACATTATTGTAAAAATTCCTTCCATATGTCCAATCTAAATTTATCCTCTTTTGGTTTAAAACCATTGCCACTTGACTTGTCAGAACAAGCCCTGTTATAAAGTCTTTCTTCATCACCATTATAATCTCCCTTCATTTATTGAAAAGCAGGAATAAGGTCTCTTTGAAGCCTTCTTTTCTCTAAACTGAACAATTCTTGACCTGTCTTCATAGGAGAAGCATTCCAGCCCTCTGATACTCATTGTGGCTATGCATTTAGCCGTGAAAGTGGTTACATATATAAGATTTTGTCTCTCTAAACCAAACGGGCTTTTCCTAGACCAGGATCACCTTTAATTATAAGTTTCTTATTGGTCTTCTGAGGACAAATTATTTTCCACATACCTAAACACTAATGTTGAGATGGGTCAGCACATTTTCTAGCTTTTTCAGCTCATTCTATTGTTATCCATGCAGGTTCAGTATCAATTTTAAAATACTTCTTGCCTCACCAGACCTTGTTTGCCCTTGGATTCTCTTTGCTTAACAAGCTGTTCTTTCTTCATATTCTGGTTGAGTTCTAAGTGCTCAAGATGCTGGTCTGCTGATTGTGCCAAAATTGAAGCTGAATCAGCCAGTGAAATTGCTTTGACATCTACAATGTTGGAAGCATTACACTTTTCAAAGCCAAACTGAAGACATTTCAAGATTATTTTTAGTTCCACAATTCTGAATTATTAAATTTATTTGATGTACATAATGTTTCATTTAGGACTGTTATATGAAGATTTCTCTCCAGTTTTAGGCTCTCCACCAGGAGAAAGACGCTTATGTAGTGAAATTATCCCAGTGGAGGACCAAAAATCTGGTCAGAGAGCTGAAACACGGGACACATAAGAAAACACTGAGACAAGTATCTGTTTAGCCAGAACAGATAATTTTGGGAGATATTATTATGGGCAACACCTACTTCAACCATGGGCACAAATGGAGTCAGAGCAGACTCTTCCCGAAGTGCAAAGTGATAGGAAAAAAGGGCCAGGGACAGAAATTGACAAAGGTGAAATTCCAATTACATGTATTAGGAAGTATTTATTTATTTGTTTGCTTATTTATTTTACCTTTAGGGTAGTAAAATATTAGAGCAGGGGTCTACACAGTTTTTGTCCCCAACATTGGAGATGTTCAGAGCTTAGCTGGACAGAAGTCTGAGCAACTTGGTTTTTGGTTACACTTGCTTTGAGAAAGGAATCACAGTAGATGACTTCTGTAAGCCACTTTTGACCTGAATTGTTCTATGATTCTGCTACATGCATTTTGCACTCTCAGACACCTAAGATTTGTAATCATTGTTAGCTGTACACAGCAGTAGGAAATCAGATGATTTTTTGCATTTGGCTTTGTGTGTGAAACAGCCAGGGAGTAAGCGCAACAACACAAACTACTTGAGTTAGTTATACAGAAAGAGAAAATAAATGAAATTTACAGCTTGATGAGAGCAACTTTGTCTCACTTCCTGTGTAACAAAGATTGTAAAAACCTGAGAAAGGAACGACACCCACAGCCTCTGCTTCCGGAAGAATATCTGAATCGAAAGCTGTAACTTAGACAACTCAAATCTTCAGCTTTGGGCTGAAGTCAACTAACAAGAGCTGCTGAAACTGATACAGCTAAGGTTACATAGGTCCCAGCTGTATGCCCAACCCAGGCTCCTTCTCGGTGTTACAGAATAGAATTGGCTTTTGATGGAGGGAAGACTTTAGTATGCAGTCCATACAAAGTGGGAAGGTTGGCCACAGTGAGTTTATAGAGAATTAAAATTTTCCTGTTTGATTTTGTTTCATCTTTGCATTTTATCTTGAGACATTTTTGTTGCCTTATGTGGCAAATTTTTGAGAAGTTAAAATAGAACACCAACTTTCTGTTTCATTACATTTTACGTTTGCTTTATGGTCACCTTCTACTGAAAATATAATTAATGAAGGACAGGATAGGATAAGTGTTTTTTTGTTTGGTTTTTTTAAATTAGTTACTATTGACAAAGTCAACATTTGCTAGTGTATCCCAGACCATCATAATTATGGCAATTGATTCCTAGCCTGAATAAAAGGATAAAATTTAGTAGCTGACATTAGTCACTTTTCTAGCGACCAAATTATTTTATTTTTAATGCAATAGGCATGAAAAATACAAGCCTTTAGCCCTGCAGCACACTGTGTTCATGTCCTTCAATAAAATGCATACTGTTTTTAATATCTACCTGTTATGTTTGCTGTTTATAATACATCCTGCTCAGAGATATGGCAAAATTATGACAACTGCTATATATTACATGCTGATTTTATACTTAGAAATGCCATAAAAAGAAATGTACTATTTTCCAGTTTTCATCTTTTGCTTTTAATTCCAGCATTTGGAAAATTATGTTCTTAATCAGCTTCAGCCTTAAGTGTTTTCCAGGGAATTTATCCAGATATATTTAAAAGCATGACAAAATGTATCTTCAAGTAACATTTGTTGCCAAAAATTGAATTCTGAAATATAATTATCTATTATATTTCAATGCACAGTATGGCACTGTGCTATGCAGAAAGAAATATGGAAGAGAAGAGAACATAAAGAAAGAATGTCTCCTTTAATGGGATTACAAAAACAAACCACACTGTTATGTAGATTTAGTGGTTGCTACAAGGCTTTCCTAGAGTGGGATGTTGAAGAAAATCAATAATTACATATTATGAGTTATGTTATTATATAGGGGGAGAATGTGAGATTTTTAAATCCTTTATACAGTCAAGGTAGACTAAGTTAAACTAAATATTTTGTTATGGAAATAGTAACTCAGTTTTGTTCATGGCAGCAACCCTCAAGTCTGTTATTCTGTTACAAACCTACATCCAAAGATGTTCCACTTCCCAACATTGGGGGAGGTGGCCATGTATCAGACGCCTGCATTTCACCACTGCTGTGACACCTGAAGAAATGGTTTGATACTTTAGGTGTGTGTGTACAGGGCATTGGTTCTGCAAGTGGGAGTGGCTGTGCCACTTCTTCCCCTGACAGGTTAAATCTGCAGTCTGTTCCATCCTACTCCAATGTAATAATTCTTCCCAGACACACCAAACTCTTCAATATCTTCTAAATGACTTCAAATATGTCACCACAAAAAAGGTATCATTAAAATGCTCGGATTTAAAAAAAATATAAAAATGTTAAAACAAATTGCTGTCTCCAAGAGATATATAATGCCTATCACATTCATAAGTAATGAAGCCATCTCCAGTCATGAAATATGAACCTAGGTGGTATAAAGCCATTTTATATACTTGATTACATTAAGAGTGTTATCTGTGTTATGAACTGTACATGCATGGCTTTCAACACCAGGGGTACATATTAAAAGACAACCAGCATTCATCTTCTATAAGAAATGGATTTTATAAGAGTGATTTTCTAATTAAGCAGTTTTAAATATAACACCATTAAGAAGGAATATGGTATGATAGCATGTGTTTTGTTTAGATTTGTTGATATAAAATAAATTACAGTATCTTTGTCACTCTGGAAAGGTATTTTAGTAAAGAAAAAAAAACTACACTTTTGTGCTAAAAAAACTAAGAGTTTTAATTCTGTAAAAAAACCCCTGTAAAGTACTTCATTTGAATATATTACAGTTTCCCGTTCTTCATCTATTCAGTAGCTGGTATATTGACTTGCTGAAATTCTAATGTTGCAGTAGATTGTAATACGGCAGCATTTTTAATGAACTTTTAATATTAAATTTTAGTCTATTAAATAAAAAAAAGGAGTTTTAATGCCAACCTAATTGTTTTGGAAAGAACGTACCAAATGACTGTGAAATTCTGGATATAAATTTAAGACATTTTCCATAATGTTCACATGTTTCAGATAGTATTCAAGCTCATTAACTTTTTTTCCCAAATTTAGAATCAAATGGGTTGTGCAGAAAGGGGCACTTTGATGATATAATTTAGATATGTAAAATCTGACCGTTTTCTTTCTCACTGTCTCATTTCCACTTAAGGTTCAGTAAGAGTAGAACTGCCTATCGAATATTCATTATACAATGAACAGTACTATTTTTTGGTGATGTTTAAGCAAAATTTATTGAGTAAGGAAGGGAAATATTAATTTCTCAATGCAACTGGCTTGTTTTACCCTCTCCAAGGGATTATAAAGGCTTCCAGATTGAGGACCCCCAAACCATAAAAAGAAACATCTTTCTGGTTTTGTAATATCGGCAGCATTGGTGTTAATTTTACTGTTTTAAAAAAATATTTTTAATGAGGGGTATTTAATGAAAAGCCACTGTGACATTAGTAGCCATTGGGACAACGTAACAGGGTTTATTTTCTGAGACTGTTTTCTGTCACAAAACCAATTGCAGTTTTATCTATAGAAAAAAATAACAACAAAGCCACACAAGCTGTCAATTCCATGTAAATGGAGCCCTTAACTTAAAATCTGATTTTCCTATGAAAGAAAAATTACTGAGTTAATCTAGGAAACACTCTTTGATAAACCCATATTATATTTTATTCTATATTCCATTTACACCTGTGCCTTTAATTGTTTTATTATTTGAAATATTTTCTAAAACTTTGCATATGAATAATGTTAAACTAATGTGCCTTTAGTTTCATGCACTACCTTTCATACTTCATAAATTTGGGACAATCCCTCCTCACAGTTCTTGGTCGCAGTTAGGCTGATTTGTGTAAAATACAATAAGTTTTATATTTTTTATTTGTTCGGTCTGAATTTTGAACACAAATTGTTATTTGATTCTGATTATTTGAATTATACTCAGATTATCTCTAATCCAAATATTTTTAATATTTTATTTCAGTTTATTTTCATTTGTGGTCCTATTTGTTCTTTTAAAATTTTTTATATCTCAAACACATTTTACTTGCTTCAATAGCTTTTGATCATTCAGGCTTACATTTATTCTTTCTCTTGGTGAAGGATGCTTCTAAATATGTCTGCTTGACTAGTCAGCTTTTCTGATTTTGTTGCATCTTTTTAAGGTTTTTTTCCCTCTGACGATGTTTGAATCGCTCTTTTATGCAACAATTATTCATTCAGGGGCTTTTGATATAATATTTTTATCTTGTTTTAAGTAGATATACATAAAATTTTGAATTATTTCTCAATATCGTCTATAATTGAATCTTTCATGATCTAGTAGTAGTTTGCTGAGTTTCTGAGGTTGTCAAACTTTTCCTTATTACCTGGTTGTCGACATATTCTGCCAACTTCACTGTCATTTCCTATCTCTCTGAATTAATCTTCTTTTCAAGTCCTTTACTTCCTTATTTTAATTCCCAGATTTTATTTCCTGCGCATGTAGTTTAAAAACCTCTGTTTATTTAACAAGCCATTAGCATTTATTTAAGTTCTCTGGTTACCTCTTAATTCCAGATTCTCATTGTTAACTAAGTATCTTCAATTAGTACATGAGTACAATCCATGGATCTCTGCACATTGGGGAAATCTTGTGGTGCCAAAAAAAGGTCTGTTTTTTTTGAGCTTCTTTTGTCAAAGAGGAACGTGTGAAGAACAAATTACATATCAGTGTGATGGTTTATGCCATCTGGAATGCATGCAAAGCATTCTGATGAACTTACCTAGCTGGATCAAATAATTGTCTCTGCCAACCTTTGAGGGAATTTGCTATGCAAAACAGGCAATGCCCTGGCTACTCTCTATAGAGCTGTCAGTCTTCACCACTTGCTTAGACAGTATATTGCACCTGGTGAAATAAAAGGTGTCTACAGAGAACTCTTGACTGGGTTAATAAATTCTTTTGTTAATATGTATGATTCATAGTCTCAGTGTTTTAGTCTAACTATTTTATTCCTTCTACATTCACCAATATATGTAAATTATCATTTATCACATAAAAGCACAAGAAAAGAAACCATGAAATAGAATTTGCATTGATGACAGGTAGGAGGTATTAAAATATAAACAGATATTCATTAATTAGAAAACATTGGCCACTCTTCTTATGAGCAAAAGTTCTCAGTACTTAAAACTGAGATATCAAACCATAGACTGCTTAGTACAATAGAGCAGTTCTCTTTACACCTCAGATTGGCCACTTGGATTCAAATTCTGTATTTAAATTTTTTTTTTTAAATTTTGAAATTTGAAGAGATTCTTTCTCTTCAAAGACAGACTTAGCTAACAGTAAAAAACAATTCAAACAAATCCCTCTCTCCTAAATGTTCTAGGATGCTGACATTGAAATTGCACTATTATTTCTCTACTTTAATAGAACAGTAAAATCACACCATGGATAACCCCTGGGATGCAGACTTATGAACTTGAATTCCATATCTTGAATGACTCCTGTGTGGAACAGTGGTTTTGTCTGTAATACAGGATGGATTTTTTTTTTTCGCCTTTTAGTTAAGGGAAAGGAATATTGTCATACCTCTAAGAGATTTTGCTATCCTCAGTGATCAACATTATTAGTTAGATGAACCACATCAGTACCCATAAGTGACTCCTGGTAAATGTAAAAATAAAGTCAGTTTAAAAAACCCCAAAAACAACCACACCCCGGAATTTTACAGTTATAGGAAATTTTGACTGAAAAAATGTTATGATCCCATATAGTGTAAAGTTTAGAAGGATCTGTTTTCATTTTATTCTTGATAGTCCTTTTACATACCTCTTCCATCATCCTAGACTTAATTTAAAGAGTTCCTCCTTTCTTCCCTTTTTTTCTGCCTTTTCCATTTTCTTGTCTCCTTCTGATGTTTTTCCCATATGTTCAATAATTTTTTCTTTCATGTCCTTCCAACTAATTTTCTCCCTTCTCCTTCTCTCTCAAAACCTGTACATTGTTTTACAAATTTACCTACCTTGCCTGTTTTAGTCTTCTTCAACTCTATTCTACTCCTCTTTACACTGCCCTTTCTGTTTCTCCCTTCTTTGAAAAAGAGTACATTGAAGCAAATGCTGATTATATTAATATTTGTCTAACTTTATTTGAACTGTGACCCCTCTCTGTTTTCATTTTTTATATAAAGCCCACGATACACATTTTGAAAGTCCCATGTATAACCTTGATGAGTATGTGATTGCATTATCAAAGAATTTTAGAGCAAAGGAAGTAGGTGTTCATGCATTACTTGCTAATTATGCTTGAAGATAGAAAATAATTTAAAAGATGACATGTGTTGGTTTTATACTTTTTTTTAAGAGGATGGCTCCAAGAGATCCATTTGCAGGACAGAAGAAAGACATTGAAAGTGAAAAATAACTCTTTTATATAAGAAAGGAGGTAAGCGAACAGTGAAAGCATTTCTTTAAGGCAGAAGAGTGAGGAATATTATTCCTAACTTATTAATACTTCAAAAGAGTTTTAATTTGAAAACATAGTTTAAAAAAATAACTTATACAATCAATAGCTGTACAACAGAAAAAACCCAATGACTTTTTGCTTGTGGTATTGATTTTCCAGTTATTTCAGTAACAGAACTTAAGTTGCCCTCCTCCTAGAAGTTCCAATTGCTCTTTCTTGTCTCATAATCTATTGTGTCCTCATCTACTGACCTCAGAGCTGTGCAGGAAACATGAATGAACTGTTGGAAACAAAATAGAGCATCTTGAATTCCTTGCAAAAAGACTTGTGACAGAAAAGTTCAGATGTAATTTTGAAGAAATGATGCTAGAATACACAAAGACATCCCTACCTTATATGTACAAGCTCTTACCTGGAGCTATAGAAAGCCTTGAAGCGCAACTTAATAGTGATAAAATACAGTTTCTTCTTGTATCAAAATTTATGTTTAATTTTGACCTTACCAAGAAAAGCTGCACAGAGAAAAGTAACTTAGGTAATTGTCCTTTTTACAGATTTGCCTTTACTTGTTGATGCCCAGCAGAATTTCAATGAGTTATCCATTTGCTATGGCAATTACCATGTCTAACTCAACAGCCAAATTTGATCTTAGAGGTGCCACAGAGGCTTGTAAAGAAATATATCAAAACTTAGGATACAGAAAATTTTTCAGCTATTTGCTGAAATAATCTTTTTAAGGTAACTTTTTTTTCTGAAAAAAATATTGCATCACTAGCACCTGAGTATGCATTCCAATGTGCTTCAGTATATCTGGAAGAAAATCTAGCTATTAATAAATGCCTGTCCTTCCTCGTCTTTTTCTGATTCATAGTTTTCAATTTGGACTGCAAAACTAGGCATGGTAATTCAGTATATTAGTAAAGAGAACCTGTCTTTGGGTTATCTATTTACTTCAGTGTATTGCCTATCTACACTTCAGACAGCGAACACTAAACAATAGTGTTAAAAAACCAAACCCTTTCCACAATTTTAATAGGATTTTAAGTGGTTCTCCAGTCAATGATTTTTACTTGTGCTTCGGTCTTGACTTTCATGTAATGACTTCTTCCTCTCATCTTGTCTTAAAATTGTCTACTCCTCTGGTAACAAAACCTACCCTGCCTGTTCTCCCATGACATACAAGCTGAATGCAAATCTAAAATAGAAAATACAGAAAGACTCATCTAGGAGGCAGGAAAATAAATTATTAAAAATGTACATAATGTGTGATTTTGTACAATCTATGTACTTAATTTTGTAATTAAGTAGTTGAGGGTTTCCATGTTTTATTTTTGAGAGAAAAATTTCTGCAATATGTTGTTTACACAGACTTTAATGCTTTTGATCTGATCTGAAAAATGCTCAAAACCTAATAGGTTAAATTGTCAGGTACAGGTTACCATAGTTCAGCTAGCAAACACAGAGTGATTCTTCCACCTCCCGCTCCAAGCAGCAGAGATTGAGGTCAAAGACCCCAATTTCTTCATTGAGACTTTTCTGTCACCATTTAAACATTGTATTTTAACCTTTGAGTTTAAAGCATGGATGAAAAATTGCAACCATGACCCTCCCTTTTTTGGGGGGGGGGAACAAAAGATTTTTGTTGAACTAAGGCTTTTTAATTTGTGCAAATATACCAGAGAGAAAGAAGTGTTGGGAAACAATAAGTGAGGTAAAATTTGAAGTCATGTCCTAATTGGAGCTTTGCAAATCTTAAAAATTGGCCCAAAAGTTCTGGAAGAGAGTTGGTTACTTCAGAAAGGCAAAAAGTTCTTTTAATATTAGGCTCCTGCATAGGTCTTCCAGCTTCCTAATTTTCAGCCTGTTGAAGAAATATAAAGATGAAGAAAAAATAAATTAAACTGTTAAGCATTTGTGATGAAAAGTCTCATTCAAGGAAACAGTGGTAATGATACTAATAGAGGTTTGAATATTTTACATATTAGAGGAAGATTTTTACTCATATTTTGTGAAACATCTGAAATATATGCATGCAGAAAACCCAAATGTAACTTCTGCCTGACTGAGATGAAATGCAAAAGAGTAAAAATTATCAGACTTACACTCATCCCATTTTTTCTAAGAAATTTCTAATATGAACTTTTTCAACTGAGTTTTTTTTTTTTATGATCATCTCTTCCTTGTAACTTAAATGGAATTGAAAGCATTTATACTCCTCTCAGTTTTTGTCTAGGTAAAGGTTCACTTACAAGTTTCTAAGTATAGTAACAAAGCTCCTAAACTCACAACATTAATCAATTTTAAAAATGTTTTGAGGCTAAGACCCTGTACCTTGAGTTTCACTTCACATGCTTAAAGCCTTGTCAGCCATTTGTTTTAGGTATTAGAAGCTAAACTGAGACTAGACTTGCCAAAATTATTTTCTCACCCAATATTTAAACGACAGAGTATATCCATTTTCTTACTAAAAAATAAAAAATTATCTCGTGTGCATACCATTTAAATTGGGATAAATTCAAGGAATACTCTAAGACTGAACCAAGTATGCCATCTAATAGATATTTGCTATCTATAATGTCCCTGTATTACATAAGATAGCAAAAAATCTGAGTGAATTAAGAATTTCAAATGTCTTAATAGAGATACATAACATCTTAGGCTAGTTTACTTTTGTGTGACATCAATCCTGACACTAGCTAAATACAGAAAAGTAATGAAACAAAATTAATGGTCATTTAGTTGCTGGAAAAATAGCAGATAAAACTTCCATGCAAGTAGAGAAATAGTGTATTTGAGGCTGTGAGAATTTCAAGATAAAGTGTTTAAGAATTCACCAACACCTTATATTTTTATTTGGATGATGGATAGTTGCTCCTCTTAGAACACACATTCATGAACTTCAGAGAGCTAAAGATAAATGAAGTATTTCACCATTGATGAGAAAAGCCCTTACAAATGAAAGCCAATTCTAAAGAAAAAAAAAGAGACTTGTTAGTGTTAGTGTATTTGTCAGGACGTGGGGTAATGCTGGAAGAACCAAACCAAGATTGCAGTCCAGTAAAGTCTTCAAGTTTCTCCTTGAGATGAGATAAGGGTATTATATTTTAGAAAATAATATTTTCAGTGGATTATATAATACCTTTTTTGTTGTACTGGCACAAAAATATTAATTGAAAAGTGACTCAGAACCAAAAGTTGAGGGGTATATTTTTTCAGCATTATTCATTTTTTAATTCAATTTACTTAACAGTTTCTTGAATAGCTGTGATGATGCAGGAACAAATGGGATATACAGGTGGGATTGAAAACCCGGTGCAAAGGATTTAAACTGTGCTGTCTTCAGGAAAAACCTGTATAATCTCAGTTCCACAAGTCTTGTTCAACTGACAGTGTTTCCAGAATCTGATGGCTCTTATTCATTCAGCTTTTCTTCAAAGATACATATTCATTCCAAACTCCCATTTATTGCTTGATTCAGTCTGTACTCCAAGACTGAGCAGTTGCAGAATATTGCTGAAATTGCCTTGACATTCTCCCTCTTCTGTGGTTTGGAGGGACTTTTCTCCCTCTTTGCAATTTCAGAATGGAGAGACACAATCAAAACCTATTTAACCTACTAAAATTTGCCTTTTACCTTCTCTTTCTATAGTCCTATTACATCTGTATTTTTTTACCAATATACTTTTAGCACATTCTTTTTATGGGTCCTCTTTAATGATTATCAGACACAAGAATTCAGTTAAGTGCTCTAACCAGCATGATTATTATTGTTCAAGTAGCAGGCAGAACCCCTCTGATAACCTTCACCCAAAGATCCTGTGCAGGTGACAGCAGGGTTAAAGGCAATGCCACTTTATGTTTGACACAGTGACCTGGTAACTGGGGAGGCTGCAGATGGAAAAGCTTTGCTTTTCGTAACTCAGTGCTCGACATAGACACATTTTGCCTCCTCACTTGATTTAAAACTGCTATTACTTTCATGGAACAGTGAAATAACATGAATGCAAGCATCTTTGAGATGGCTAAGCTGACACAATGGCTCAAAACATACCTCAAACCCCCTTTTCTCTCTTGTTCTATTCTTTTTCTCAATCAGATAGCTTTGCTTATCTGACCCTGTAGTAAAAAATTTTCCAGCTAATTAATTCCAAAATAAAACAATTACTATTAAATTTCCTTTCTGGTAATTTATGGCTTAAAGAAACTGAAAATGTGAACAGCTGATGGTGCAATCTATGCAAATGGAAGATGTAGAACTGTACCTTCTGGTGACAGAAAGAAATTGTTCCTGTTTGGAGATCTTGTGAAAAGTCAACCTAAATATTTGTCTCAGTGTGTGGGGGCTTGTTAGGCTATTGCAACCTTATTTGAAATAAGAAGGCAGTTGAAGAACAATTGAAATGCTAAAAAGTTCACCCTTTTCACAGAGATTTTCTGATAGTGGTAATGTTTTTATCTTTTTTTTTTTTTTTCTCCTCTATATATGTAATTACAGGTGGGGTTTCCATGCTTGAGTTTTTTTCAAAC
Organism: Pardalotus punctatus; assembly: GCA_013400915.1. Lineage (NCBI taxonomy): Eukaryota > Metazoa > Chordata > Aves > Passeriformes > Pardalotidae > Pardalotus > Pardalotus punctatus. The sequence continues at coordinate 122,825 of VZTX01007706.1, read as the reverse complement.
TATTAAACCACTATTACGTCTCTTCATTCCCCTCTGGTTTGTTCACCATTTCATAACTTTTCTCTCACCCTTAAGTTTTTCAGGCCACTTTCTCTTTCATTTCCCTCCATAGAAATGTTCATTATTAGACTGGAAGATACAGCAGATTAAGAAAATTTAGAGTCCTTTTTGATCACTGCAAAAGTTAAACACAGAAAAGTAACATATATGACATGTTATGGTTCCAGCAGGTATTAGAATTTCAGTCAGTGAAACCTGACTCTTTTAGAACACATGTAAGTAGTAATATTTTTAAATTAATGACCGTTTTTGTTATAGATATGGTGGTGTTTTCTTTTGTTTTGTTTTTATGGAAATATAACATCTTTGGACTTAAAAATGGTTTAAAATTGCAGCCCAGTTCCTAAAACAGAAGAGCTAAAGAAGGATGGAAATTAAGAGCTAAGTTAATATAAAACATCAGGAAAATGTCTTTGATAGCAATGGATTAATTTTGATTTTCATAGAGTCATGTGCTGATATAAAATCTTAAAACATTAATTAAATTTGTAAATTATCTTTCTTAGAAAAATACCACAGTTCATTGCATTGTAGCATTAACTTCCATATTGTCTGTATTCATATAGTGTGAATTTAAGAGGAAATGTGGTAATACCCAGAACTATAGAATTTGCATGACAGGTATATGAAAAACCCTCCTTATGATATCTTAAACCTATTAAATAATTTTTTTCACAGATACACTGAGCTGGACATTTTCAAAAAATTAATTTTTTTTATTGAGATATGGGAGAAACTAAATAAAATACTTTTTAATGTTTAGACTAAGTTTTAAAAGTAATTTAAAATATACTTCTATTTTGAATTTTCTCTAAATGTGGCATTAAATAGTATTAATTTTTGCAAAAGGAAGGGGGAAAAAAGCCCATACCAATATCTAAGAGAGATGCGTCAGTAAGAAAAAGTGTAAAAAATGTAATCTCTGAAGGCAGCTATCAAAGATACCAATGACACATGAAATATGGAAACAGCTGGAAATTAATCAGTGAGAATAAATCAAATGAAACTAAAAAATCCAGACCATACCTATGAAAATCAGTACTGCAGGCAAAAAAAAAGGAAATTAAAGGAGGAAGAAATGTTGGTAGGATGTAACAACTAATAAGAGCTAGCATATAACTAGAAAAGGGGGATACAATTTTACTGTTGGAGGAGAGCTACTGTGTAGTGAAAATTTAAATAATCCTGGAGACAAAAGCAATACTGGTAGTAATGCATTTTAAAATATATGAAATAATAGATATACTTTAATATTGATGTTCCTTTAAAATATACTTAATATATAGATTACCACAGACAGGACATTAATATAGACATATAGACAGTTACAAGCCTGCAAATGATATATAACATATATAAATCATCATATATATATACATATACATATATGTATATAATATGTATTCTGTGACAAAGGGAACAAACTTGGCACTCTCTCAGTCCTGCATAGGATGGTGTTCTGTATACCCTAAAGTGAGCAACCCAAGCCCAGAAAATTCAGCTATCAGGTCCAAAATAATTTCTCCATGACTATTTGATGATGATTCAAATGTTCGTGTTTTTGAGACTGAGCTAGATAATAAGGGATCATTAAATGTGCATTAAACATTCTTCTTTGGTTGAAATTTCAGCATATGTCAGAATACCCTTGCATAGCTTTCTATATACAACACATGTTAAAAAGGCATATTTGCTTGAAATTCTAATTTGGGAGCACATCTTAGTCTAAACTACCTTAGACAAGTCTGGGTTTATAACATAAAATTCTGTATGATCCTGAATTAGCAAAACACCAAATTCTCCTGAATGGTAAATTCATCTTAAAATCAGAGACCAAGTCAGTGAACCTGTATAGAAATTCATCTTTGTTTTAGAGAACCTAGGATAGAAGTTTGATGTCAGATAATGGGTTTAAACACAAGTTAGTACAAGTTTAATCAATCACGTGAAATGGAATTATTCATATTGGCCTTGAATGGAGCAATTGTCCATCCTAAAGTACATCAGAAGCCCAAATTAGCAGGCAACTAAACAGAAATGTGTTTGATGTAATTTTGGCCAAATAGATTGCAAATATTTTTATTTGTATCTTCCTTTATTTTTCCCTTTATATATCTTCAGTATTGTCAACAAAAATTAAATGGACCTTGGCTTAAGCAAGGTGAACTCTATCGTTCTACAAGTGAACTGACTATAACTCTGCCTCTGTATTTAGCTCTTAGTTTGCAAAAGAATTTGAGAAAATGCTTCTAAGACTAAAATCTAAGGAAGAAAATTAAAGACATCTCTACAGTATTTCCTCAAGTAAGATTTCATTTTTGCTCTTCTTCCATGGAATATGGGATATTTTCCCTTTTTAACAAAACCTTAGGGCCAGGTCCAAATCTCATAGTTTTCCTGTTTGCTTGCTTCATATATTTCGGGTCAGCTAAATGCCAAAGCTGCTTACAGATACTCTTTACTTTTAGATTTTTTTACCTAACTGGTATAAAATGCCACGACTCCAGGGAAAGAGTCACATCATTCACCAGCTGATTTAAATGAACTGTAGATCTATAGTATGCTGATGAAGGTCTGACAAAAAGCAAAATTTGTTAAACTTTGTTAAGTATGTCTAAACCCAGTTACACATTAAATTTCAGTTTGTTAAGAATTTATAGATTTTAATGTATCCCTCTGCCTGGAGAACATGAGAAGCATGGCTGATTAAAGGGATTTTCAGACCCATTGACTCATCAACTGCATTGAGTTTTAGACTGGTAAAAAGGAAATTTCAGACTTGGTATGGTATTATTAAATAATGAAATGTAAGCTAAAAATAAGACAGAGAATACAGTATGAATAAATTGAAGATATTAATGAGCCAACGTAATAAGAATGCATTCATTTTTAATGTTATTTTAAGTAAAAATATGAATACTTTATGTGTTCTTTTTAAGGTTTTCTTGAGACAGTGACTACATACTTATGCAAATTGCAATGAAAACCTATTTTTCCTGGTCCTGTAGCAATGTACATGAGTACAATGCTCTCTACTTGACATGGTAAATAATACTTAAATTAAGTATTTATCTTCACAATTTTTCTTTAAAACAGAACCTGCCAAAAGTATATAAAGTATTTTGTCACTCATTTACACATAGTAAAGTGTTTCTGTAATTAGGTACGCAGTAGAAGCTTTCTGACACTAACGAAATGTTGGTTGTGACCATATATATATTTTCAAGCTCTGCATTGACGTGTAGCTCTTCTGGAAGCTCTGGTGGAAGAGGCAGGGCATTGTCTCGCTGGAGGAGATACATGTGGAGTGTAACCTCCAGAATGATATCTGCTCTTTGGTTTCCTCTTGTCCTCTAAGGTGAAATACATTGTATGTTGAATGTAATGAGCCTAACACTCTCTCAGCTCACACTTCTCTGTTGCAATCTTACATGGAAAAAGACACACAAAAATCCAGGCAGAAAGCCTTTAGTACTTTGTTTTGGACAAATGGAAATCCTGGAATTTAAATGCAATGATCAGCGCTTAGGAAGGGGTTTGGGTGTCAAAAAGAAAGTATCTCAAGCCATTTTAGAAACATTTTAAAATTACCTAGTTTATACTTGATACTCCAACTTAAGGTTTTCTGTACTTTTTCTGTTATTTATACCAGACCCCATAAGGATCTCTGAAAGGGTGCTAAATCTATTGTTTGGACACTTAACTTCAAGTTAAGATTTACCTTTAACTTCTATCTAATATATATATTTATCACAACTTTCTTTTCTCAGGATGAAAATGGCTCTGTTGATAGTAGTTTTGATGTTGATGTGGCTAACCTAGCACAGTCTGTTTGATTTTCCGAGGGCTTATTCATTACACCTCTTCTGTGAGCCTCTCTTTTCTGTAGGCAGTGGTGAGTAAAATAATGGCTTGGGTGACCATATTCCTTCAAAGTGAAAATAAAAGTTATTTTGGCTTCTGAAAAAAATGCCTTATCATTGCCTTGTCTGTAAAAGTCTAAAGAGATATCGTGAAGACCATGCTGATGCTACTGCACAGACTTTAGCCTCTTTTGGAACTTCCCAGTGGAGGTTTAATTGTTTATCATACAGTGGTGGGCCGACTCCAGCCAGTGGGAAAGCTCCTATGCAAACACTCATGCACTCTCATTCAGCAGGATGGGGGAGAGTGTCAGAAGGGCAAAACCAAGAAAAACACATGGGCAGAGACAAAGGCAAGTTAATAAGTAAGAAAACCATCAAAACAAAAAAAAAAAAAACAAAACCAAAACCCCAAAGTGATCACTCACCACATCCCACCAGCCGACCAACATCCCCACATTATGGCCAGACAACCTGTAAGCAGTGACTTTTCTAGAAAAACCTCTCCCTCAGTTTTATTGCTGAACATGACACCATAAGGCAAGGAATGTCCCTTTGGTCAGTTGGAGTCAGCTGTCTTGGCCGCATCCCCTCCCAGATTCTTCCCCACTTTGAAAGGGAGGAGAGTGAAGTATTGTGCAAACACTGCTCAGCAGTAATTAAACCGCTGGTTTGGTCAAAGGTTTGAAACACAGCACCAAAATGCGTGTTATGAAGCAAATTAAATCCACCCTAGCCAAGAGCAGTACACATACAGCTGCCTACTGGGGGCAGAGAGCATAGATAATGAATCGCAAGTTAGGGTGAGATAGCTCTTTACCACCCACTCTTTTTCTTGCCCTGATACTCAGTTAAGCTATCAAAGTTAGAAACTTTTTTTGCGCTCTGTTTCATAATTGTCAATGATGAAACACAAAAGGAGAGACTTTACTCCTACTCATTCCTTGATGATTCAGACAAATTAGGTAGAAGTAAGAATATTTTTATATTTTAAATGCACATTCCTGTGTCCATTAAAAAAAATAACAAAACAAGAAATGATATTTTTTGAAAAAAATTACAATAAGAAATAGAGTTTATAAAGCAATGGGAAAATTTCTCCAGGGATGTGAAAATTTTAAGTTAGGATTACTTTCTGTGTTTTTAATAAATTGTTTGTTTTTTTCATGTGACCAGTGTTAATAATACTGGAAAACAATTTATTTATACATTGTGGTTTTTCCAGGTAAATCTGAAAAAAAAATATATATAGATGAGTTTGCAAGAAAAGCCATTGTTGACAAACTGGAAAATTAGAGGATAAAAACCATTTTATTCTTCTAATGTGTTGAATTATAATAATATTGTAATGTTCATAATAAATAAAAGGCTAATTGATCTCTTTGCATGTGATGTCTCTATAAAGATTTTGATTTCCCTTTAGGCTGGTGGTTAACTATTTGGTTGTGATTTTACAAATCATAGGAATATTTGAGGACCATTTTTTCCATACTGTTATTTATAAGTTGCATTATGATTTGAATTTTTCTTCCATTGGCAGCCCACTGAAACATACTTACCTTATGTCGCGGTTCATGTAAAAAATGAACCATGAACCGAGATATTACTGACAATTGTTGACAGCAAAAGCTCTGAGTAGTGGTGAAAATAAACTACCTGCCAATATATGAAGGTCAAAAACATTGTCAGCACCATTATAAAAGCATGACTGTGACCTGATTCATCTTATGTTTGCCAGTTTCCCAGTTCCCCTGTGATAGCTGCTCAAAAGCTCTACTCGAAGAGGTGAGAGTAAAAGGGGATTATATTGATGGGGATCATGTAATATTTGCTGAGCTGGAAATCCTTCTGGACCCAAAGAAGGCATTTTTTTTATTTTTTTCTACTGCTTTTTCTCCATAGTTCCACAGAAATAGATGCAATTACTATACGAAAAACATATTTTTTTCCAGGATTGTGGTGGCAGGAGGTATATACCCATTTGCTGGATGTGAAAACTGGATTTGTACTATATTGCACTGTATTAGAAGGGACTAAAATTAATTTAACTGCGCTAACCCTTTGATCATGTAGCTGGCCTTTCCTTTGTTTAAGCTCCTTGCCTTTCTGAATAGAATTTGCTTTTGTCAGCACAGTAGCAAGTGACATATGGTATTTTTGCTGTTACTTGAAATAATCTTCTCTAGATCAGCTGGATTTCCCAAAAGAGCTTTGCATACAACATTAGAGAGAGGAGATGAAAGAGAACCCCAAATCACTATACATTCATTCCGTGATTAAAAATCTCAGTAAAGTAAGATCCCCCATTCAAACCAATATACTTACTTTGCATTTTTGGCGAGTAAAAAAGAATGGAATCTGCTCTTTGACATCAAAAATCTTGTGAACTCTGATTTAGGAGGCGAAAGAGGAAAAGTAAGCTGTGTTTGTTGTGAGTCTTCTATTTTGGAGATTTTTTAAAATGTATGAGGTATTCAGACAATTAATTTACTAACTGCTGGCTTTGACTTTCCTTTTGATACATATACAAAAGATGGTTGTACATTGCTCTGGATCATACCCTTGCTCCTATGTCACAACAGCTAAATGTTGACCTGTCAATGGAATTTTAAATTGACACCATTTTAACGCATGTAGTATCTGTGATTAGAAATTCCCAGAAGCAGCAATATTAATCCCCATAGAGACATTTTAAAAAAAATTAAAATAAAAATCCAATATGAACCAAAGTCACACACTGAGAATGCTGAAGAAAATATTGTTATATATTTGGCATTAGAAAAATGTTCTCCTTGAAGTTAATGGACAGCATAGCATAGAAACTGCTCAATAATTTGTATTCAGGGACAGCAGTCTGTATTGTTTCTGCCCACCAGCACAGCACATCCTTTCTTTTCTTCAAGTTATTGCATATTGATGGGATACTTTTCTACTGACACGCAACAAAAAATTAAGGCAGCACTTATCCTCTCAAAGTGGCTGAATGAATGGGAAGGTTAATGCCTCAAACTGAGTTTAAGTTAGTTCACATTTTTTTAATAATTGCTTTCTGCATTAAACTTGTTTTAAACAGGAATATGATTCACAGTTCCTACAGGCTAAGTTATGAGTGTATGATGGAAGACAGTTATGCTTCAAAGCCTATGAATTCAGATAAAAAAATTACCGTAACTTTCATAAGTATTTCAAAGGTCAGTGAAGGACTGGAATGTTGCATGAAAACAAAAAAGAGCTATGGGCAAAATAACTAGAATTGATAATGACCTTTAAATCAATGAAGAATGAAAATCGTAAAATACCTATCCATATGGAAGAGGAAAGATTCTCATAAAAAACTTCAAGAACAAAGTAAAATAGCTCATTATGACTGGAAATGACAGACTGGTTATGCACTAAGGCAAAAGATTTCTCTTACACAGAAAAGCCTTCAGGGAAATTTCGTTTAAACAAGTAGTTTACTGTGTGTATATTTGTGTGCTTGTGTGCCCATGTGTATGTACACAATTCTATGCTGGACTTAATGAAGCCATGGGCAAGTTTCAATGTCTTACTGTTACATAAACCTGGAAGGATTTTATCTTATATTCCCTTTTAAAATAAAAATTAAAAATGCATTGGAACAAATGAAAAGTGTTACATCATTAATTTTCATTTCCTATTTCATTTTCTATCTGTTCATTTCTGTGTCTGTTGGGATACCTGGCTAAAATTCCACTGTGACATTCTTCTTTTCATATAAAATAAAGCTGGTATTTTATATTTTGTAGGTTTTGACCAGAATACATTCAAGATAATATTAAAGAATATTCAATATATCAAGAGAATATATTCTAATATTTTGTCTTAGAACAGTAGGCATGATATAAATGTGTTTACTTCCCTCTACAGTGATAGAGAATCCATTGAAACCAATGTAGAGATGTCATTAACTTACACACGATTTGCTGTTACAGACTGGATTTCAGGATCAAACCCCTGACTTCACTGGACGCCAAGAAGGCTTATTATCTGTGAGTTCTTAGTAATTACAAAGACTCATTCAATTAGAAAACCAAACAGTCAATTTAAGGAACAATGAATGGGCAGAAGAATTCTTTCATTCTGAACAGCTAAATTTTGTTATGAAATCTCTACCGCTTCTCATAATTTAACACAAACAAAACATTCCTATATTCTGAAATTCTGCTAATAAAAACTAGGATTAATCTATGTTTGAGAACAGTTGTTATATGGAATGTTGCAACTCTTTCTGAGTTGCAGACCAACCCCAAGTTTGAACTGAACACTAGGAGGACAATTCAGAAAGCACAAAACAAGAATTTTCACTGAAGAAAAGATACATACTCTGAGATTTAAACTGAAATAAGATTTTTAAAACTTTTTCATGACTTGATGGAAAGGTACACAGGAATTGTAGCTTGAAAATGTGCAGAGTTTAATTGTATGTATATAGGTTGCAACAATGAAGAAATTAAGTATTAAATTACCAGGTCTCTCATTGATACTAATGTATTTTGATCCTCATTAGAGAAAATCAGTGTAATAAAAACATCTGCTGACCTTTCATCCTCTGTGTGCCCTGAACAGAGCATGAAGAGCTCAGATAGCTTGGTCCGATTACATTCTTCTCTCTGGTGAATAGCGATAAGACACAAGGGAATAACATGAAGCTGAGTCAGGGGAGATTTAGGTTGGATATCAGGAAAAGGTTCTTCACCCAGAGTGTTGTTAGGGACTGGAACAGGCTCCCCAGGGAAATGATCACAGCATCAAACATGACAGAGATCCAGAAGAATTTGGAAACTGCATTCAGGCACATGGTGTGACTCTTAGGGATGGTGTTGTGCAGGGCCGAGAGCTGGACTTTGGTGATCCTTTTGGGTCCCTTCCAACTCAGGATATTCTATGATTATGATTTTAAGATATACATCAGTTCTATTGTCAATTCCACTTTTCAAAACTGGAAGATTGCTGCTTGAAAAGCAGCCATGAAAATGGCATTTAGTTTTTATAACCCTTTCTCTTCTCTCACTTAAGAACCACCTCTGTCCCATATATTTTCCTCTCTTTAAAGCAAGCATCACTCAAATTCTTGCACTGTGTTTTATTGTTAAAACTTTTATTAGCTATTCCAATTTGGCCAAAGACCTAGTCCAACATGACATGTTTCCTTGATGTACAGTTGTGCATTCTGAGTACAATTTCTCACATTACTGTACTAGAACCTGTATTAGAAAATACAAATCACGCTTTTCAAGAAAAGTAAACAGATGCTCTGGCACATGTTTTTTTGTACCCAATATAGAAATTCTACTATTTTGTTAATGGCCAGGAATAGCAACTGATTTGGCTGAAGATTTGCAGGTAGCAGTGCAGGTGCATATTTATTAGATTTTTTTATTTAATGAATATGGTGCATCTTCATGTTTGTCAAAAGGCAGAATTATTGCAAGAAATGCATAAGACAGAACATCCAATAGCTTCCATTCACCAGTTCAGAAGTGTTGGAGTGGGTATGCATCCAACTTCCAATCAAGCACAGACCAAACTGTGGAAATTTACTACTGAGGAATAAGTAAATAAATGTATAAGGTACCTATATAATTGTCATGCTATATCAGAGCAGTATCCCCTTAAGGAAAAAGATCTTTTAATTAAAAAAAAACTTAGATTTTTATTTTTAATTTTCATCCCTTATTAAAATTAGAAGGGATTGTATAAAAGCAAATTATTTTCATTTGGTACTTTTTAGAGGAATGGAAAGTGTATTAACAGAGACTTTGGTGTGAACAGTGGTGACAAAATAGATACAAGGAGGTACTTATGATCATTTAAGTTCTGGAGGAGAGTAGACCTGCTGAGGATGAAGAATATTGTATAAGTGATTTTCTGAGTTAAATCACTGGGGTTTTTTTAATACCAGAACTAAATTTTGCAACTTAGCCTGTCTGCATTCAAAAGCTAAATCAATGCTTGTGTTAAAATCACAGTGAACTGTTATAATTTCTTGAGTTTAATAATTCTCCTCTACTATAATTCTTGCAAGCTTCTGTGCATCAATAACTACCAGCACTGGCTGGCTCAAATGTGTTAGAGGTCATGCTGCATACTCTGGCTGGGAAGAGGAGATAACCGGCAGATTCTTCAAATCAAGTATTTCAAGGGTGAAGCAATACATTTTAGCTAGAACAAGCCTTATTAGTGGCCAGAAAAACTGGCAGCCCATTTTGTCTAGTCTCCCCACCCGGATAAATTCTCTTGTGTCTTCCAGGTTAGTTACAAATGGCTTTGACATCCTGTACTGAATTGATGTCCCAGTATGACACCTAATGAGAATATAACTATATCTGCCTACCTCTACCTTGTTAGATGGGTGTGGTATGGACTGGGAAATAGTAAAACAAGCACAGAAAATTGTTATGGGGAGGAATAACTAGGAGATCAGTTTCATCTGGATATGCACAGGGAGGAAGGAAATAAGAGAAGGACTTGTTGCAGTTTTATATCTCAGTAACATATTTGGGGATGGTGAGAGTAGAGGGCAGAGCCAGAAGCCTTTGGCAACCTGGAAATATCAGCTATTTGACTTTAGACACCGAGAAAGTCAAAGGGATTTGCCTGGGGTGTTGTGACCAGAAAGGTCATTGACTTCTTTTGTGAGCCATGATCACAAGCACACATAAGTGCAAACACAATAATAAGGGTAGGAGCAGGGGTAGGGGGGCAAGTCCACAGAAACGTAACACCACGAAGATGAACCTGAGGTGTGTTCTTTATGGAACCAGTATGCCAGCCAGGATTCCACACAATGATTGGTTAGAGTGAGCATCCTTTTCCACTCTATCTGGAGTGCTGGTCTCAGATAGACTTGGGGAGAAGATACCATCCTTAATGTGAATGTGTGTTCTGTATACACTGTTGGAGTGGATTTTAAAACAGACTGTTATTTTCCCTGGTATATCTGTCCTGCTTGAAAATAAGATCTAAAATTTATTTCACTGCTTGGTGTAGTTCTGTCCTCGATATTTTATTGTTCTTAAATTCTTCTGTGACAGTTGGTAAAATTTACTAATCCAACATAAAAAGAAACCCAACAAACCAACAAAAGAACAAAAAAACCTGTTCTACTTATTCTGACAGCATTGAGCTGTTGAGTCTTTCCAGCTTCAAATTTAAATTCATCAGTAAATCATAGAATCTTAGAATAATTTGGTTGGAATAGACACTTAAGATCATTGACTGCAACTGTAAACCTAACTCAGCCAGATCCGCCTGAATTATTTCTCAATATCTGTTATATTTTGATAGGAAATCATGCTGCTTTTAATTTTCAAATATCCTGCAAAAAAAAAAATTAAAAATTACTAATAAAATAATATAAATAATGTACCAAAAAAATCCCCTAAAACCCCACCAAAGAAAACCTTTCCAGATCTCATCTCAGTTTTGGACAGTTTTGATGGGTCTTCTGGTAGAGCTCTGGTGCATCTGGGATCAAAGTGCTATAATAGAGAATATAGATAAGTAGCACATGTTTTAAAGTAGTTACATACTTATAAGATACATCATATGGTCCAGGTTGATAATTTTCCTGTGCTCTTGACCTTGAAACTTTCTTCCAGTATTACTACTAATAATAAATAAAATCAATTAGAATCAGTTCTTTGGAACTCAGGACAAGAGAGCAGGCCTGGCTTTAAATCTAAACCGTTAATCCTTCCAAATAAGGCAGCATGGTGTATGTGGGGCAGGAGATAACCTGGACATTTCTTCAGTCATTTCTTCAGTCACCCTGACTTGGGGTCCAGTCACATGCTGCAGTGTGAACCAATGCAATGAAAGATTCACTGCCAGCAAGGCAATGACACAAAGAAACCAATGGGAAGTCGTAGAGCTATGAAACCAAGCAATAGAGTAGTACAATTTTGTTCATTACCATTTATTAGTACACCTTAAAATTTAAATATAGATACATATGTCTACCATTTAAAGTATTTCCATATATTTGTCAAAATCAGTAATGCCAAAACTTCTGAAAAACATGCACATATGGTGCTACACACAATTTAAACGTACCAGATGGAGAGGGAAAGTTTGGAAAAAAAAGGCATACTTGGGAGTTAGCCTGCAAAGAAAAGCAAAGAGGACACCATTCTGGATTTACAGTAAAACAAATACAAGAAAATTCACTGAATTCTTTCTTGTTTTTTGAAAGCATTCTCAAAGTGTTTTCTGGATAGTCATCTAAAGAATTACATTCATCTGATGGTAGCCAAGTCCTCTAGGGTAGAACTGTGCCAGTTTATATGCTTAGTGGGCATCTATTTTCTTTTGATCAGCCAAATAAAGCTGCTGCATCCAGTGTCTCTCACCTTCATGAAAATTTTCCTATTGATTTTAATGACAATTGGATCAAAATCACCTCTGCTCTTCTTTGTTTCTGGAGGGACCACAGTAATAAACACTCTCACTTTAGGATAACATGATTAAGAGGTATAATAGTACTGATTATTTTTAGCACTGGTATTTATTTATTGCTCATAGACAGTTTTGTGTGCAAAAAAAATGTATGAAATGTTACTTTATTATAATTATAGTGAACTGTATGATTGATGATGTTACCTGAATGCCAAATATATGTGTCAAAGTAAATTTTGTACCTATAAAATCATTATTGATATTTTGATACTCTCCTATTGCTCAATTGCAATAACAATTTTGTTTACCATGAGTTTCACAGAATCATAGAATCACCAAGGTTGAAAGAGACCTTTAAGATTATCCAGTTTCAGTGTTTGTAGAAACACACACACTTTGTTTTCTATGACAACCTTTGGCTGGGAAAAATTATACTTCCCAGAGGGTTGTAATTTAAAATTATCTGCTTCACAGAGACTGATTTTATCTGTGATTAACTAGTTTAAATCAAGTCTATACTTCCTTTTTGAGATTACTATAGTGACCAAATTCAGTAAAGGCATATCAAATATATGGCTTCATTTTCAATGCTTGAAAGATCCCTCATACGATTTCATCTACAGATTCGTTGTTGCCAGTAAACTTCACCTGACAACTTTTCCAAAGAATTCAACTTATACTTTCCATATTTTGATAAGACAAAAAAAACAAAAAACAAAAAACAAACAAACAAAAAAAACCAAAAAACCAAAAAACCAAAAAAGAAGTTAGTTTCCTAAATACACATGGGAGGACATAGCTTCAAGGACTATTTTTGGATAATATGTGAACTCATTTTAAAGAGCTGATATGATAATTAAAGTTGTTATATATATATAGATCCATTATTTCATTACTATTCAGTTTTTGTAGGTTCTAATCAATTGCTAAATGATTTTTATAAAGTTAATCAGGATCTGATTTGAAAACTTCAAAATAAATTCTAAAGCTTGGTAAATACTTTGCCTTTCAGATTAATATGCTCTTCAATGACTGGTAGAGAGTTCATTCTTATCCCGCAGGCATGGAAGGTAAACGTAGAATACAAAGGGACAGTCCTTATCCTTGCTACAGGTGCTTTATGAGACCTTGAAACAACCATTTGACTCAATATTTTTGTAAGTGAATGCCAAAGCTAAACTTTTAGTTTGCTGATCTATATTAGGCTTTTATGAACTTGCATTTACCAGTCAGTTTTGAGCTTTGCTTCCTGCACAATTATTGCTGCCAGTCTGTTTTAAAAAGTGTATGGGCACGTCCTCCGGGACAAACAGTACTTACTAAATATTGAATTTTGGAATTTGGGGAATTTTAGAACTGCCTCTTCTTTAAACAAGAAGTTGGACTCTGTGACATCCAGAGACCACTTCAACTTAATTTTTGTTTTTTTCTCTGTGATTTCTACAGTCTTCCACTGCTACTTTAGACTAAAATTTAAGAGGTACTGATTTTCATTTGGTTTGGGGGGTTTCTTTTTTTTTATTTATTTTTACATTTTATAGGAAATTCCATTATTTCATTATTCTCCATGAAGAAACAGCAAAATTTGAATAACTCCTACTTCAATAAAATAAATGCAACAGAACAAAATTCTCATTTTCCTAAAAAACGTAGTTTTAGATAAAAGAACCTATTAAAGTGAAAAGGATTCATTCTATGTTCTGAACTTGAAATATCATACCTGAAAAAATACTAATGCATGTACTTGGAACAAAAATTGGCAGTTTCCTTTGAAATGAAAAAGTATGTCTGTATTTCTATACTTATTTTCAAACTTTTTATTTCAACATAAAAGTTATTTTAAAAAGTGAAGTTCCTCATGTTTCAGAATGTCTTTCAAGCTAGCCAGGAAGAAGTCAATTTTCTTAATGAAAAAATATTGGCTTCAGTAATGAAACAGTCTATACACACTTTCAGCTATACACTTATGTAACAATATATTTATATAAGTACAGAAAATATAATTCTTTAATCAATTGGGTGTAACATAAGTAACATTCTAGGCAACTTCCTACAATTCCTCAGGATTAGTTCAGCAGAGAAGTGTAGTTTGAATTCTGGCTGTGTGAGCATGTCAGCAAATGGCTAAAAGGAGAACCATCAGAAATAAAAAGACGAAATCTAACCACAGATGATTAAGGACTGGCACTTCAGGACAAAAGAAAACAAACATACAAAAGAAAACAGAAAATACAAGAACATTCTCTGAAAAAAAGATAATGTTGTCTTTAGGGAATTTAATTTATTCTTCCAGGGTTTATGAAGCAGAAGGGTCATGAGAAGTTGACCTCAGCAGCATTTTGGGACTGATCTTTCGACAAAGATGAACTGTTTATGGACAATTTTTTTATTCTGGAATAGAAATAGGAATATTTTTAGGAGAAGCTTTGCTAATTTCAAATTGAACTTAGAGTTATTTTGGACAAATATATATTTTATATTATTAAATCAATAAGAGATTTCACTTTCTGAATATATCCAGTATCTTTCTGTCTGATGTCTTTTCTTTTTCTCAGAATTCGATATATACCATCCTTGTATAGACATAATATATATTTTTAATTCTTATATTTTTAAATAGTTCCATCCAAATTTCAAAAATGGTTGGTTTACTTCTTTCAACAATTTGTTATTCTTTTCTAGTGTTGTGTTTTTAACATACCTTGCCTCAAACAATTCATTCTGCCATGTAATATAAATTTGAGTATTCTCATTTTTTTATTGTATTGAGTGAATCTACAAGCTATGCAATTTATTCAGTGATATGCTTGTTTGATGTGAGAAAATAAATTAGATTGTTACCTATATCTTTGACTGAAGATAAGGACAATGGTTTCTTGCCAGAAACTTCCAATTTTAAACATAAAAATACAAATAGACCTTTCAGAAAACATAGTGCTATAAAAAGAGATTTACCTTTGGAAACCAAAAATGATCAGGCACCTGGGACCTCTCAAAATTTTGATTTATCCCATTTAGCTCTGGCAGAAATGCACCTGTACATTGATACTTATTTGAAGAAAGATATAATGGAAATTCCAGTGAGTTACTCTGTAGATTTAAATGGATTACTCATTGAAAAAAATACTACTTAGTGTATTTATTTGACTGAGAATTTAAATGTTCTTCTGATAAAATATTATTTATAGGTATATATACTTTATATATATATGTATATATAATATAAATGTATATGTGCACCTTCACACACATATATATATATAGATTAAAATTGGATGAAACATGCAGACCAGACTCAACAGTCATACCTTTGACTACTTTATTTCAGGAATTTATCCTATCCAGTAGGAAAAATATGTATACTTTTCTGATTTCCACATTTCACTTGACCTTTTCACTGTTTCAGATAAGAAAGATATAAGAAGATGATGAAAAGTCTAGCAATCAATAAAGTGCTAAATGGAAATTACAATTAAGCCAACATGTGTTGTATTTTTACCTTATTCAGTGGAGGTTAAACAATGGTTGCACATACTTTTGTTTTAGGCTTTAATAAACATTCAATTATATGCGTCTTCTGAATTTCTGTATGTGTATTCATGCAGGTCAATATATTTAAGGGCATATTTTTTGACCTTACATAGAAATAAAAACATATTTTGGCAACTGCAAAGATCTCTAAACACTACTTTTTACTGTTATGTTACATTTTGGATTTGAAACTACCTGGCTAATAAAGACACCTTGTTTTGAAAAGAAGATCTTCTTTATATTCTAATTATCTAGACGCCAATTATTTCTAATCTCACCAAAAGGAGAAGGGAAGAGTACTAGGAAACACACAAAATTATATTTCCACCAAGTTCTAAAGCTCACAGGTACATAAAAATGTTCACACTTACACAATAAATAATGCAAATGCATTTCCCACAACCACCAGCTTTCATTCATATTCAATAATTATTTTGCATTATCATTGACATACACAATATGGTGTCTACTCTGTTGTGAATCACCTGATGACCCATCTCAGTTTGAAGAATTCTACTGAGTCACTTCTGTCCGCCTATGCCATTTTTCTGACTTTTGAGGTCAATACATAAACTACATTTGTTGAATTTGCTGTTGCATATACCATAAAGTAGTACCATTTTGGTATACTGAAATAAGCTTGGATTTATCCTAGAACAACTCAGAAAAATATCCAGCATCTCCAGAGAAGGTTATTTTTATTTTTTTAATAAATTGGATTTTTTTTCCTGAAACTTCATGCCTGCACATATTGTTCTACCCTAATGAAATATAATTATAGTAGAAGTTCATACAGGAGAAAATGAGGAAAACCTCCAAACCTCAAAACATACAAATACACACACACACTAATACTGCCAGTCTTAAAAGTATTTTTCAAATACAAAAAGCACTTAAAAAGTAAAAAGAAAAGAAAATAGCCCTCTAGGGGTAATGACTTCTTTTTCTCCCAAGATGTAGATACTTAGTCCTCTTTGGATTATACGAGCTAAATTCCCTGAGTTACTTGAAAGAGATGGATAGTAATTAATGAAGTAATAGCCATATATATAGAGAAAAAAAGAATGTTGGTTCACTGGGAAAGTATCTATAATTTACCATTTCCCTACAAAATGTATTATTTGACAAATTATATCAGATGGTATAAAGTAATATCATATTTTAATAAACACCTCCAGGAACGGTGACCACCTCCCTTACTGTGTGCAATAGAAGGTAAGAATGGTTTGGTTGAAGGCTGCTTTTTTTGAAAACTATAATTTTTTTGCAATTTCCCTGTGAGCTTTTGAAAACTTCAAGGAGTTGACTGGGAATAAGCTGTGCCAACAGGGAGAAATTTATTATGGGAAACAAAATAATTAAAAGAATGAAGAGAAAGTTTTTAAGTTTACCATCAAGAGTGCTTTGCAGCCCTCATGAAGAAGGAAGCATGTTGTTATATTCTCTTCTGCTCACCCAGGTATCCATTTTCCTTTGATTTTGCTCTTTACAATGCAATGATGAGGACTCGCAGTATTGTATATTCTGAAAAGCTTACACCATAGCTTTGTTACTTTCTGTATTCAGTGTACCATTTAGAAAGAAAAAGTGAAATTATTGCTAGCTGATATTTCTCTTTAGAAGTTCGCTGGATGTAAAAAGAGACCATTTCAAACGTAGGGGTTTTATATAGTTTGGTAATATAGTTTGGTAATATAGTTAAGAATTTTTCAGAAAATTGGATTTAAATGTCTTTATAAATGAGCAATACTACTTAAACATGCACATATTGCTGCAATGAATTTCAGTAATGAGAGTTGTGGATTTTTTCATAAAGCATCACTGTTACAAGACTGTTAAAAATACATTTAAATGTTGTAATAAAAATACCACCATTTTTGTCTGTGGTGTAATTTGTTAAAATCTTCCATTAACATTCGACAGCCCTCCATTCACTCTCATTTTAGTTAATAGACATAGTGTACTCAATTTCTTGCCCTCTGAGAAAGTACTGGCAATGTGTTCTGACCTATAATCTATACTTAAGGGTTCAGTAGCTTTTTAGGAATGTTCATGGAGACTTTATTAATCTCTAATAAACTCAGCTCTTCCACTTCATTTCATGGCTGAATGTAATAGTATTTGCTTTCAAGACTAATTATAGAAGGCAGAGCAGAACAGTCAAAATTATGCCCCTGGCGTAATTACAATAGACTTTGTTTATCTCCATGCCTTTAAACACCATTCAACTATGCAATAGTTTCCTTTTGTCCTGGATATTTGTTTCTGAGAAATGACATTTAAATTACTAAATGAAAAATATTAAAGTGAGATGACAAGAACAATTTAAATCTGATTGTAAGAGCAGCTAAAGCTCCAATTTAGAGAACAATCTGAAAAAAAAAAACCAAAACAAACACAAGAATGATAGCAAAATCCTCTGCATAAAGGTTATTTGAAAGCCATTTTTCCACACTAGGGGTCTTGTCTGTGTTCTGTGATTATTTTATTGTTTTTATAACCTGAGCATATCACTAAAAACCTCTTTTCTTCCTTTTTTATACAAGTTTCTCTTATACACCATTTTTACAAGACAGGGAGTATGAATGTACTCTGCAGACGATACTATAAAGCCAGCTAGAGTAGTAAAACAGTTAAGCTCTCCCATTTCTGTTACAGAGAGGGAAAATAAAGTATGAGTCTAAGGGGCACTATAACAATAAAATAACAGAAATAGCAGTCCTGGTGTAGTTCTGCAGTACTGATTAAACACCTGGGACATCATCTGTGTAGATGTGGTAAGTCTTAGTGCTTTAGTAAGAGCAAGTATTGCATGAATTCTAATTCATGTACATAATTCCAGTCCGTGCTCTTCAAGTATCACAAACTTTTTTGTTTATGCGTGTCTCAATTTTCAAGCATCTAGAATGAGAACATAACATGGTGCCTTAACTTATTTGAGTATATAAACCACGTTACTATCTTAAACCAGAAACTGTGATAGATTTTATTATATTATTCATTAATTATAAATAATTTGGAAGATCAAGAACAACATACTGTATAATACATAATGTATTGGGGAGTAAACAAGACTCAAATGCATATAAAAGGTTATATTTCTCTTTTGTATCTTTAATCCACTAATTCAAAGACAAAGAATTTACCTATGATCAGAGATTCTAGCGCAAACTCCAGTTTATGGATTTTGCAGCTGTCCTAGAGGGACTTGGAGTATATAAACTAATAACAACATCACTTTTCATTTTGTTGCACCTTTCATCTGAAGATCTCAAAGTGTTTTTTAACTTCAATGAAACACACCTTAAAACAGCAAGTGATATACATGAGGGACATACAGGAATTTGTTCAACCCGCCGTTACTCATTGAAGTATATCTCTCTCACTGTGCTTTAAACACTTGTGAAAACACTGTAGCAAAGTTCAACAGGTTGAAGACCTCCCCCGCCTCTCCCCTGTATTTCAGTTGTGAAATATATTCAGTTAAAACTGCTGGAATTTACGTAGACATCACACAACTGAGTTTCACTTTGTATAAAATACCAGGATTAGTGCCCTCAGCTGATGAAAAATGTCAAGAATCGGAATTAACATATATAGCTAGAAACCCATTTTTAGGTTTTTGCTAAAAAAAATAAAACCAGATTAATCCAGGAAAGTAAATTAATTGAAAATTGTACTACACTGTGCCAACCAGAGATATTGGATTTCTGTGGGACTGGAAATAAGGTAGAAGGCCAGCAAAATTTCCAATATCTCAGGAATAAAGAATATTTTTTCATTAAAATTAATCTTTTTACAAAGGCAAATAATCTTCAGATATGCAGATGACTATTTGAACTTTGTCCATGTAAGTATGGTGACCGCAATTTAGTCATGCTGCTACATATTTTTTAAAGAAAATATTTAATTATCTAACTAACTAAATATTCTGAAGGCACTTCTGTGCCATAATGGCAAAAGTCATATAAGGACATACAGATAAGTTATAGTGATTCAGAATGGTCATACATGGCTCTGAAGCCCACATACTTTGATTCTGATAACAAGACAAAACCATTAGTTTAGACACCTTGAAAGTAAACGCATCATAAAAACCTTTTACTACCTTCCATGTCAGTAGTCTAATGCTCCAGAAGGACAATTTTTTCTCCTCCACTTGTTGCTTTTCTGTCAGATTTGCTGAGACCACATTCAAACACTGCAACAAATGCTATGCACAAATCACAGATCAGCTCTGAGGGAGCTGGCAGGCCAATGTCACACAGTATGTTAATGTGAAAAGATACCAACTTAGTTTATGGAAGTAGGTTAGCCAGGTGAGTACCTTAGAAGTGTTAATCAGATGAAAAGTTAATAAAATAATTCTAAACTGGGAAACTTGTAATTTGTTACTTTCTGCAATATAGACTTGACCAATTTATTTTTCTTTATACAAGGAGTGCAGTATCAGTTTTTCCTGTGGTTATCATTCTACAGTTTCACTACTAACACTTACTGACCTCAGGAATGAAGTGTTATAAGAAATGGCTACTGCAATGTTATCGGTTAGTCACTACTGCCTCATCAATTATTCTATACTAACTTCTTATCACTGGTTCCCAAATCCTCACACTGTGAGGACATGGAACTGATACAAATGACAAGGGAAAATAACAACTGTATCTTTTTTAAATTTGATTTTTTATTACAGAGACATAGCACTATTTGGTTTTGTTTTTCAGAGTAGCTATGGGCTTATTGCTTAAACCAAATATACATGTTTTAATGGATGCAAAGTATGCTGTCTCATAACAATCACAGCGCTTGTGTAGAAGTACTGCTTCTAAAATTGTACATTCTGAATCTCATATTCATATCTTTGACAATCATTAAAAGAAAAAAGCAATTAATGTTGTATTCAGCTTTTTATTTAGGGAACATGACCCTTTACTCATATGCCATAAGTTGCTTAAAGCGTAGTTTTTAATGTTCTCTTATGAGAGATAATATAAACAGTCAACAAACCACCATACTAATCAGATGTATTTTGTCAGTTGCTCCAGCCACCTGAATTTCCAGATCTTCTTTGATATATGAATATTATTTTTTCCAGGGCATGAGTAATGTGGTCTAGCTTCATACCAGACCATGTTTTAAGCTGGGGATATTTTAAAGGTCCCTTTAACAACCTTCCATGTCAGTATTCTGATGCTCCAGAAGGACAATTTTTTCTCCTCCACTTGTCTCTTTTCTGTTAGATTTACTGAGACCAATGAAGTCCAGATTAAGTCCAACCAGTATGGTTCTGTAATTCAAAAGTAGAGTCATTTATTACATTTACTAAATTCTGGGTTTCATATTTACTAGTATTTTGAGTAAAAGTGACTCATCAGGCTTAATGGTTCTCATCTTTTGCCTTTAAGGAAGCAACTGTAGCTTGAAATCTCCTAGTTTAAAAAAACCCCAAAAACCAAAAAAAACCCTAAACAAACCAAAAAACCCAAAGCCCCACAATGAATCCGCAAAACTAGCCAAACCAAAGAGCCAAACCAAACTCCAAGTGTACCATCATATTCTAAATTTTAAAATTATCTAGGGACGCTATTTTAAGAGTTAGAGAAATAGTGTAGAACAGATTGCATATACCTAGTCAAAAGAAACAACTCCATGTTTAGCTTACTTCACAGCAATAGGTTTCCTCTACTGTTCATATGGAGTTGTTTTTCTTGATGTCTCTGGATGGAAGAAACGTTTTATAGATTCCTCTGTACCACTATTCATTCTAGATTAGTGTGAAGGAGATCTTATTTTTCTTTTTGATTTTGCATT
The DNA here is from genome assembly GCA_013400915.1 of Pardalotus punctatus. Lineage (NCBI taxonomy): Eukaryota > Metazoa > Chordata > Aves > Passeriformes > Pardalotidae > Pardalotus > Pardalotus punctatus. Next base: position 101,142 of record VZTX01007706.1, on the reverse strand, counting down.
TTCTAGTGGCCTTCATGCAATCTCTTTAAAATGCTTTTTCTAACACATCTGGGATAACTAATCTGGTTCTTGAAAGGAAAATCCCTTCAGCAGCGAAACCTCTGCTCTGAATTGGTAATATTTGCGGCACTGGCCACAATCCGCTAACAGCTTTAATCACTTTCCTTGGGGTTTTATCTTGGATCATAACCTTAGCAATCATTGCCAAGCTTGGATTTACTGGATAGAACTAAAATTGTCTCCATTATGTGGCTTATATTCTCTACCCTGTCTGTCATCTCTGCTCTTCATGGAGAAGCATTAGTTTGTGAGTTTTTATATTTAGCTCTACATTTTGCTGTACTTCATCATGCTATCAAATGTGTCTGCTTCTGCAAATATTGTCTTAGGTGTTAATTCAGATGTCAGATAAAATATGTGTATAAAAAGTCCAAGTTCACAAGTGGAAAGAACACCAGATACATTTTTGGCAATGGTGGCAAGTTTGGGACTAATATGTAGTGAGACGCCCTCAGTAAAAATATGGGCCAATATTTATCACCTTAAATTAGACAAATACCTTCATGTTCAGTGTCCATTATTTTTGCATTTGCTTCACTTAAGTTTAGAAATAATATTCTCTGACACTGCATTATTTTAAGGCAACTCTTGTTAGTGCTCTGAAACACATCTTTAAGCACATTGTTTTTAGCCTGCATTATTGAGGACATGAAGATGCTCCCATGTTGCATGTCAGCAAATATATATTCATCGTTTGTCCACCAAAAAAGTTTTCATTGAAACACAAGAGAAAAACAGAGGCTTTAAAATACTGTCCTTCATGAAAACAGAGAAGCTGCCAAAAGACAGAGGTTACGTGATTGCAATCCAGTGAGGGGAAGACCGGATGTTCTTTTAACCCCTATAATATGTCAGAGAATCATTTCAGATAAAAGACATAATCAATTTTCCAACAAAAGTATTCATTAAGATCTTGTTGTCAATGAAAAATCTATAAATGATAAAAAAACCCCTCAACCCATTGGAAACCAGGTTTCTTTAATTCTTTCTTGATAGAACTGCTACATATATATTTGCTATAATAGTACTTTAGGACTAGGGCTATTGAAATATTTTTTCCCATACTTAAAAATGTTAAGAAGTGCGTTCTAAACATACCAGGTATATCTGAAGAGTAGTACCCTCAGCTTCTCTGGCAACTATATTCAGAGTGATCTATCCCTAACAGTTTGCTGCTGAAGAAATCTGTTCTTTCAGAAAAGAGGAGAATAATACCTGGAATCTCCATGATAAACTAAGAGGTAAATATCTGCTCACAGGCACTGGGATGGGCAGAGACGTTTTCCTTACTGACAAAGTCTAGTAATCAATTCTGTGTCTATCAGAATTGTCTTTTATGGACTTATTTTTGTCCCAGACTCAAGTTCCTGATGTGCTGCTTTCTGGAGAATGAATCACAGATATTTTAGTGAACTTACTTCAGTAAATGAGAGTTCAGTGGTGCACTGTGGATGTATATTGACTTCCATACAGTCTCGGTAAGCATTGACTTTTGAGGGCTGTCTCCTATGCAGGACTGACTTACAGGCCAGCTACACTTTGTGATGCTCTGTACATTAGTGTTATGGTAGAGCTGGGAACCAAGAGGGACTTCACTCCACACCAGCAAACTCAGGTATCACCTCAATTCTGATTTCTTGTCTCCTCAGTTTCCATCCAGCCCAGACTTTTTCATAAACATTTATTTTTTTTCCATCTCAGTTCCAAAAATACCTTGGTTTCATATATACTTTGAAGGATATTCACCATACCTCCTTTTATCATCCTTTGTTCACATGGAGACCTGCAAAATTGCTTTAGGTGTCTTGTGTTTTCAAAAATTTAAACTCTGGTAATTTTACAGCTCTGATATCCCCCTTAGTAGACAGGCATGGCTATAAGGTATTTTCTCTCATAGAAGCAGATGTTCAACATCCAGATACAAGACATTCAATAGCAATTAGCTTAATGAAGAGATCACCTGTATATAAAATTATTATGTGAACTTCAGTAGAGAAGCCTTACAAATGCCACCTCTCATCAGCATTACTTAGTTAGCCGCACTTTTTTCTCTCTAAGTTACCTCCCTTGGGCCTTGAGTCTTGTGACTTTGCTTTGCATGAGATTAATTTTAATTTTTTTTCCTCAGTCTCAAAGTAGTTTTTAAGACAGAGTGATCTGGGTCAGCTTTGATTCACCTGGCCCGGACAGGTGAATAATCACAACATATCATCAGAAGTCTCTGACTGTACTGAAGATGGCCTTCTCCACTTCCGTTATCTTAGCAGAAGTTGCTGTTGGAAACAAAATTTTTAGCTTTTTTTGCAAAAGTTAAGTACATCCAAAAGTGTGTTCTTTTTAGTAGAGTCTGTAAGGTTTCAATAAAGAGACTCTACTGTGGGTGAAAGGAGCAGTTTCCCTCCCTTTACACCTGTTGGTAATTCACTTTCGAGCTCAGGCACTCAGTGGAGCCTCAAATGAGCCAGTTCAGCTGAGAACATAACAGCAGAGATCTGTTTTCTGCTAATTTAGTTCTCTGAATGAGTGCACTGTGGAGACAGAGGAGCATCAATGCTGGGACAAGGGAGGCAATTGGTGCTAAGGGGCTGGGAGCAGGAGCTGGAGGGGTGAAGTGGCCTCTTTGTCGTCAGCTCAGTGCTGCAGTGGCTCAGATTCCCTTAGCGCTGCTCTCTCACTTATTTCTTCACTCTACGGTCTTTTGCTCTGTTGGAGGTTGAGAGGTGTGGAATGTTTTCCCCTTCCCTGTCGCTAGGTTACTAATGACTGGATACTTAAGGACTATTAACTTCTTTTGCAAGAGACAAAGAGCTAGCTGGGCGTGGGGAGGGAAGAGCAGACATGGTCATCAGAGACCACACTGACCACGGGCTACCAAGCAGTGGGGAACTGCGANCTGCTGCACGCCCGCCATTGCCCTGCCCGCCCCGCCCCGCCCGCTGCCTCTGGGTACTTCAGCACTGCCCGCACCCACAGAGCTGACCGCGCCACAGCGCCCCCTGCAGCTGCGCGGGAGTCATCGCACCCGCCCTGCCCGGCCGGGAGCCCGACAGCGCCCCTGCCGGCTGGGACCGGAACTGCACCAACCGGGAAAAGCATTTGACAGCTCAGCGACTTCTGTCACCGCATCTTCTGGTTTTTGTTTGTTTGTTTGTTATTGCTACTGTTGTTATTGATTGTTTGCCTTGCCATAGATACTAGTAAAGAACTGTTATTCCTTTCCCCATATCTTTGCCTGAAAGCCCTTGATTTCAGAATTATAATAATTCGGAGGGAAGGGGATTCACATTTGTGGGTTTTAAGGGAGGTATACACCTTCCTTAGCAGACACCTGTCTTCAAACTGGAACATGCTCACACACAACTTTCTACTGTCTGTTTGACCTCACAACACTGGGACATGTTTTTGATTTACTCTTTCCTTTTTTATTTTGTAGTTTTGTAGCCAGACTGTCCATCTGAAACTAATTGATAAGTTCATCAATAAACAGCCAGTGTCATGCCTTATAACAACATCCCAAGTGTTTGCTAGAGTGAACCACAGTTCTCTTTCTCTGCTTTTTTGCCTTCAGCAGTGTTGATTTAGCCTGGTAAAATTATGAATTAAAGATCTCATAACCATGTTTATATAAAATATTGATCAGCTGTTACAGAGCAGCCCCTATTCTATCCCAACATTCAGTTCTTTTAGCATATGTTTGTAAAAGTAAATAATCAAATAAACACTCTTCCAATGAAAGAGTTATTCTTGCAGAAATACAATAATAAATTTAGCATAACTGGCACAATAATATTTGGATGCATTCTTTAGGAGTCTAAAATTACCAGGAAAACAACAAAATCACCCACAGTCAAGTGCCCATGATTCTTATTTTGGAGGAATCTGAACATCCTGTTGTGTATAATAATCCAAAGAGAAATATTGAAGAGATGTGGATATTTTCAAATATGGAAAGCTAAAGAAGTTTTATGGCCCTGTCCCTTGTTCCAAGCACTACTGCCAAATTCACGCTATAACAAATTGTCTTCCCTGGGTGAACTCTTCTGTGCTCAAATTGCACATGTAGAGCAAACCAATATTCTTTCTGTGAGTTGTCTAAATGAGCTACAATTTTTGCTCTTGGTTTGCAAATGCCTCCACTCTGTTGACATCATATAACAATATGGCTTGCACTGGATCAACATTAACATTAGATGATTCTGGGGTATTTTGTCAAAGACCAAGTACTTTTTAAAAATATTTCGCTCCATATGTCCTCTCCCAGTAACTTATGAAAACAAAATATAGCTATATATTTCTAATTTTGAAACAGATTGTTTTCATAATTTTATTTTAACTTTTTTAATAGCTTTCATTTTAAGTTCTTCTCCTATGTTTCCCAGGATTTATGAGTATCTTAGAAAGTCTAGAAGAGCAAATTTTAAATATATGTTTTATGAGTAATTAGTAATGTTTTAAGATTATCTAGACAAACCAATGTCTAAAAGGTCATTTTAATAGTTTATCAAGATGTTAGGACCAGGTCCCATGCTGAATTCTCTTGGAATAACAAAGTAATCTTAAATTAGTCCTATAGGGGCTGATGAAAATTCCAAGTATGCATCAAAGACACTGTCTTTTCAACTTCACTGGCTGCTGAGAGTGTACCTTTTAAATGCATCTTGCGCTGTTTTCCTTAGTATATTTAACTTAGTGAAATCATGCCTGTATTTGAAAATACCAGGCGTATAATTAATATTGGTTGAGAGACTAGAAAGTGGGATTTTCTGGGCTTTAAAGGGCCTGGATGACTTCACGTTACTCATGACTAAATGTTACAGCATATGTCTGCACTCCAGGGTTCAGCATAGAATAAAGGTGTGTGAGTTTGTCTTAAAATAGCTTGAGCATGTGCTTGTGGCAACCTAAACCCCACAGCATGGAGCTCAGGGAGGGCAAATTTATCCAACTATTCAGCTAGCTCTATTCCACAGTACAGACACAGTAATAAACAGAGATTGTTTGGAGTTAACAAAACTGTTTCCTTTGTTTATTAGAAAAATAAAGTAACTCAACTAAAGCTGTTGGGGAAGAATTGAAGTAAATAAATTTCTGACAACACTGGTAATTAGAACAGAGTTTACATAGCTTAGAAACAGACATCCTCACAAGGAAATCCAGGTTTCTAAGTCCTTAGAAGGCAACAGCAGAGTAGAATATATTTGAGAAGAGACTGGTACTTATTTGTCACTGAATGAGTAAGATTCTCTTCCTTGTGCTGATTAGAGAAATGGTAAAACTAGTGCAGATCTGGTTTGTTACCAGATTACAGCCTGTCACAAATGTCAGGAAAAAAACTTGTTCATGAGAAAGTTCCTTAGTTCTTTTCATCTTCCACACTTTGTACATTTAAACATGAAGGCACTGTAAGTACATGAAAAGAACTATGCCAGATCACAAAGAAAAACTTTGTTATCTTCAACATTGACCTTTTTCAGGACAAATGCGTGTATTTGTTATGGTACAACATTGTAAAATGAGAATTTCTGTTTTATATTTTCAGTTGTTTTTTAAGCAGCTTACCCTGGGATTAGTCTTTCTGGAAAATCTCAGTAAGATGTGATGCAGGAAGGAAACATATATTTGTTCACAGGAACAACTTCTTTGAACTGTTTGTCTAGGAAGCCCCAGATGCCAAGAGTTGAAACCCAGAACTGGTGTGAGGGATACAATCTTCTCCAAGGTAGGAAGTATGCATTTTATAATTTCTGTAATGTTCTGACTAAACACAGATGCTTTGCTAATTTCTATAAATTTAAATGCACACAAATATGTATAGCTATTAAAATGTGAAGGTTGTTTGGATTTTCAGTGTGTACCCAAACAATCTCATACTTTCAGTGCTTTTGTTACTTAACTACAAAAATTAGGAGGAAACCCTCAGTTTTTTTGGAATGCAGAGAATTTATATTGAAGGCTGAAAATTTCAGAGAGTTGACCAGATAGGAACCTGATTTGGGAAATGAAACCAATCTGTGCTGTGTGTGATTGCAAACCAGAAAATTAACAGAGGAATAAGTAAAAATAAAAGGTATGAAGGAAAGTGCAGAAAGAAGATAAGGTTAATAGCCAGAGACAGGCAGAAGCACAAGGGAATACCAAAATCAGGGTCCATAAATCTCATAAATCCCTCTTTGTGGAGTTCACTGTCAAAAATGACACCTTTTCCATCAAAAGTGGCCTGCACATTGGACAGTGCGTTATGACTTACATTTTTTCCACTGTGAGAGAACTCAGTGTTAGTTTTAGCTGAGACTGTGCTTTCAAGGAATTTTGAGGAAACTGCATAATAATTTTCCTATACTGCTTTTCCTTATGATAATCCAGGAAATTAAAAACAGAAGGTTATATTAAAGTAGCTTAACCCAACAAATATGATTACAAATGCTAGCCTCTAAAATGAGGAAGTGACAGAATTACAGTCACATGAATAAAATATTGCACTTTAAGCTAGTTAAAATTGACATCAGATATTTCCAATAATGATATATTATTGGATGAATTTCAATCTGAGATATGGTAAGTTCTGATGCTCTGGAGAAACACTTTTATATCTGTCTGCCTTAATAAAAATCCTTTCCTTTCTAAGTATAATACTTACAAAATGGGCCGGCTTTTAAAGCCATAAAGGAACTGTGTAAGCTCCTTTCTATAAGTTTATTATTCTAAAGAATTATGACTCAGAAATGGTTCTTTTCCCACAAAGCTACAGATGCTCAGTAGGAACTTTGCTTTTATGCCTCATTCTCAGATTCTAAAATGCTGAACAATGATATTAAACCGTAGAGAATTTTTCCCAATCAAATCTAATCACAATTATTTTTTTAATGTTGATTTCTAAGGATGAATATAGAAATAATTTTTTTTTACATAAGTTAATCTTGAATTAGTGAAAAAAAAAAAGCAATCTTCTATTGCCAGATAATAGGTGCTCTCACTGTATTTATTACACTTTCCTCTTATGCAGATTGTTAATAAATCTGTTCCAGGGGTTAAATAGCAATGTGTCTATGTAGAAGTATGTAAATTAAAAACAATGTTCTCTGAAAACAATTGCTGCCTGTCTTCTGATGTGACAATGGACATAAATTTGTAGACATGAGTAGAAAATCCAAAATATCTGATTTTAATTTTTTCATTGTGTATTTCAAGGATGCTTTAAACATTACTTGGAGTCAGCACAGGCAGATTAATGTTTTATTGTTGGAATTAGTACTTGAGAAAACAAAACAAGAACCAAAACAACAATTTACTTTTTGAAGTTCACAAAGAACTTAAATTAAGTAGTGATACCAGACAAAGAAGACAGCTCCTAACAAGCAGGCAGTCACTGGCCAGAGGAAATGTGGCTTTGCCTTAGGCCCTTCATGCAGTCAGCGATTAAGTGCCGGGAAATGGCTGACCTAGGGGTCGTTATTATTCTTAATATAAACAGTTATAAATAAATCCGAGGCAAAAATGCTGAGATGTACATTGTCAGAGGAGAAAACAAGTCAAGTTTTGACTCCCTTGCACTAGTCTGTCACTCCACAAATACTGAAGGAGTCAGATTTGATTCACACCAGGCTGAAAAGGAAGACAAACCCTTTGCAGGCTGGGTTTGTTGTTTGGTTTTGTTTTTTTTTTTTTTAAATTTAGTAAAATGTGATGTTGGCCAGTCACGTGGGCTGGACCAGCTGACCACCAGGGACGGTCAGCAGCTCGTCGGCAGTGTCTGCTAGCGTCCCTGAGCGTCAGGTTCACTGCAGTCGGGGACGCTCTCCCCCAGCCGCGAGCTGCGATTCCCTATGACAGCAGCCACGCTGTCCCCAAAAGCCGGAGTGCTGCAAAGAGAGTGTTCCCTCGCCCAGATCCCAATCAGACACGCGGTCACATGGTGGTCAGGTGCTTGGGGTCAAGGGTGAAAGACCCCAGAATCAGCAGGGCACCAGACTTTTATTCTGAGGGTCACAACCAATCTCAGAACGGCACGGGGGAGGAACCACGGGGGGACAAAGCGACAGGGACCAATCGGGAAGGAGGAAGGGAGGAGAGAGGGAGATACGAAAATACCATTATGAACTGAGGGACAGGGGGAGCTCGACCCCTCTCTGGGCTTGAACTACCGCTACAATGTGACATTCATGAAATCATAGAATGACTTGGGTTGGAAGGGATCTCAAAGATTGTCTGGTTCCAATCCCCTGTTGTCATCAAGGACACCTTTCACTAGACCAGGTTGCACAGGGTCCCATTCCACCTGGGGATTTCAAGATACATAGCAGTAGATTCATGTACAAATAAGACTATTGCTCATTTTTAAGTTTACAGGGGCCCAATATCAAAGTGGAAATCTTTCCTCTGACTGTTCACTGCTGAAGCTCAATGTGATGAACCACATGGATGAAAAAAAAAACACTGGAAGAGTGTGAAAGAAATTCCAACTAAATGTGCAAATCTTGTTCATGAAATTAATAATTCTTGACTGGCTTTGTACAGACTCAGAATGGAGAAGGGGGAAACTTGCTAATCCTTTGTTCTTTTTACTTATTGAAGGTATTTCTGTTATTCCAATTTTCTCATAAAATTGCTAAATTTGTTCCCTGGAGTTCATGAAAAAAGTAATTTATTGCCATGGTGAAAAAGAAGAGTATGGCAACTACTGTTTATGTTGTCAGCCTAAATTTAGGAAATTGTTCTATTGCTGATCAGGAAGCCCTTAGTATATTAAATCTTGATATACCTTAAGCAGATATTGCCAGCCAGGTCAAAATTGTCTTTGACAGACAAAAAGTAGGTAAAACCAAGGCCACTACTGAATGAGTTGTGTTCATTCATCTAATTCTGATTAGAAAGCTTTGAGGAGAGAGGGTAGAACTGTTTTTTCCTTCATCTTACTCATGTTATCCATGAAGAAACTGAACCTAAATCAAAGAGAGAGATTCAAATGAAACACAACTTAATTCCTCTTCCAGGGTAAGTGATATTGTTGACATTACAATCAATTAAACCAACTTTACTTAAATGATGCCTTATTATTGGATTATAAAACAAAATTTAAAAAATACTTTGGCATTTGAGTGCACTCAGAGAAAGATGTTTTATGAGAGCTTAATGTTTCTGTGTTACATGGAATAATGTATTGCTTCTGTTTCAAGAGATTCTATTCTTATTTTAGTGATTAATTTTCCTTTATTTTCTATGCCTATTTTCATTTATGCATCCTTTACAATAAAGTAGGGGAGGAAAAAGAAATATATGTGAAACACACAAGAGTCATCATCTAATTTAAATTATCTGTGTGTTTAATCTCCTTCCTAGGATACATATTGTGAAAGCAAAAAAGAAGTGTAAGATTGAAAAGCGGTGGGCTGTGCCTAAAGGACCTTAAACTGATATATGCACTTATTTTCTTGGGTGATTCTTGCTATCTCTTGTGGAATCTGCTTTTCTGAACTTCCTAGAAGTCTGAAAGGAGATTGTTCCCTATAACACATCAAAAGTAGCAGTTAGAAATATTTAAGTGTTATAAATTAAACATTTCCATGAAAGAGAAAAGGCATAAGCAGAATATTATTTTATTTAGTTGTTTGGTTTTTTTTAACAAATATGAGAAATTAACTGAAAATTCGGGTTAGGGGTGTTTTCTTCTGAAATGATAGCATGCCTTCATAAAAATTGTGTCTATTTAAAACAAACCAACAGCCAAACAAAACAACCTTTCTTCTCCATTCCTGTCAGAGCTCATGTTAGAACTCGTGAGTGGTATAATGCGGTTAACAGTGTGTATCAACACAGATACAGCATTAAAACAATTAATGTAAACTTCTTCCATACCTATTCTCTGTGTATTGAACTTGTCTTCTTGTATGATATGAAAAACATGGCCCCCTGGGTGTTACCACAACTTTTCCTTTGCTTTAGATGTAGAACATCTTTGATAGTTGTGAGCCAAAATAAGATATTTATATTTAAAAGAGGAGTCTGAAAACTATTTTTTCAGGCACAACTGAATTTTTATGTTTTTTTCCCATTTGCTTCTTCCAAGCTGTTCCATTAACTGTTTCAGAAAGCCTTCCTAACAGTTCTCTATTCATAAGGTGAATTGCTTCCCCATTCCTGAGGTCACTGTCTGGGATTTGTCTGGCTTTTCAATCATGGCAAATCCTGAGCATGTTTTAGGTTCTTTTTTCTACCTACTACCTTTGTCACCACACATACACACAGTTGAATCCGAAAAATCACTGTTTTGGATATCCCAAAGAGCTGAGAAGACATCACAGTGTATCACCAATGGGCTGCATCAACACTGTGACCAAAAAAAAAAAAAAAAAAAAATTGGGGGGGTGTGGTGCTCATAACAATGAGCAAACAAATAAAATAACAATTTTTTTGGGGGGGGCGTGTGAACTCATAACAATGTCTAAGGGCATGAAATATTTCTAAAGTTTTTTAAAAATGTTTTTTAAGTTTTTTAACATTTTAAAGAATGTTATGAAATAAAAAATATTTGATATTGACTAGGAGCTCATGCAGAATTCTAAAAATGTGCAAAACAAAATTTTAAATTTCATTACCTGGTATACCTACACTGTATAGTATAGATTAGTTACAGTTAGATATAACATTAGTTATTAGTTAAACATAACATTAATAAGCTTCTTATTCCAGACCTAATAATTTTGTCTTTACTCTTCAGTTTTCACCAGGAAAAAAAGCATCCTGAAAATAAGCAGAAAACAACCAAATGAAAACCGGACAATGGGAAAATGTTTTATTTCTGAAATAGTTAATATATAGAATATATTAAAATGATGTACCAGTAAAAACAGGATAAAAAAGAGTGAAATAGCTGATATTTAAGTTTTGTTAAAAATCAAAAGGTTCTGAATAGGAATGTGAGCTTGAGAAAAATCTTATTTGTCAAAAGACTCATCATCCTGCCAATCTTTTGAAGAATATTTGTGTAATTTTACTTGCTTCTAAATTAACTCTCATATCCAAGTGACAGATTTATGTATTAGCATTGGAAAGCAAACTGTGTGATACTCTTTCTGCATGTTCATGGTAATTGTGTTTCTTTGTCATGCAACTAGCAACCTTTTAAAACTAGGACTTGGGAATTACTTAGGAAATAATAGCCAAATCTAATATTTTTTAAAAATGTATTTAATATCACACACAATCCACAAAATCATATAGAAAATTAAAAGCACACAAAACATCTGGAAAAAAGACTTTCAAATCCACTTCTCCCTTTTTGTACTAATATCCTAAAAAATATCCTGTTTTCATAGGTATCAAACAGTAATTTGACTAATATGAGAGCCATGATGTAGCAGTGGTTCAAGCCCAGAGAGTTTCTTCCCCCCTGAGGAATTTGTGGAGACCTAGAGAATAAAACCCCTCTGGGGTAGAGTCGAAGGTAGCTTGCCCCAGAGAGGGGTCAAGCTCCCCCTGTCCCTCAGTTCATAATGGTATTTTTGTATCTCCCTCTCTCCTCCCTTTCTCCTTCCCGATTGGTCCCTGTTCCTTTGTCCCCCCCTGGTTCCTCCCCCGTGCCGTTCCGAGATTGGTTGTGACCCTCAGAATAAAAGTCTGGTGCCCTGCTGAGTGTGGGGTCTTTCACCCTTGACCCCAAGCACCTGACCACCGTGTGACTGCGTGTCTGATTGGGGGGTCCGGGCGAGGGAACACTCTCTTTGCAGCACTCCAGCTTTTGAGGACAGCGTGGCTGCCGTCCTAGGGAATTGCAGCTCATGGCCAGGGGAGACCGTCCCTGAGTGTCTCATGAGACATTCTAAACTGAAGAAAATATATTGTTTTCTAAATTTCTTTTTCCATTTTTTATATTCAGTAGAGCAGTTCACTAATGATACTTCAATTCTTTATGTGGTCGCATGAAAAGTGCATCTGAAATATTGCTGTTGTTGTGGAAAAGTATCCACATTAAATAAATAATAATGAAAAAGAGATAAAAAATAAGGGAAAGCAGAAGGCCGTAACATTACTGGCAAAAAGGACTGGTGTTGGTATTATGTCGATTAAATGACTGTAGTATATGGCGTTCTCAGGGAAGAGCTGGGATCCATTACGCTGTGCCATGTTGGATTGGCTGTGGTACTCATCTTAAAGATCTGGTTTTCCTTTTATAGGACAGATAATTACATCAGGATAAAGAATTTTGGACATTTAAGATCTCTCTAAACATACAGGGGCAAAAATGTGAGGGAGAGCAGAAATACAGCCAGAAGCAAAGCAAGGAAGCCTTGCAAGAGCCCAGAGAGGAGCAGGACCTTCTGCTGACCCCTTCATATCCCAATCCCAAGGTCGTGCAGATGGACTGAAACATTGTGGGGAAAAATCAACATCAATTCTAGTTAATAAGTGCTGAATTTACTAAATGAAATGAAAACTAATAAGAGGGGAAGAATCAAGTATTATGGTGACAGAGAAATATAAGTTAATATTAAAGCTAAAGATAATTATTTCTATTATTTTTGTAACAAATGCAGTTTAATTTCCTGTTTGGCCACACTCCCTTTTTATTCATCTATTTCTGAAAACACATCATATTTTCTTATTTTCTGGCACCATTAATGATGACTGAAGTCACGGGGAACATATTTATAACAAGCTTTCACATTAATCTGTCTTGTGGAATAGGCTAAGAAATAAGTCCCAAAAGATGAGGTACAATTGAATTTTCATTTAGTAGCCCCTGTTATCTTCTTTTGTAAATATTTTAGACTCATTTATTTCTCTGCTGAATTAACAGTCTGGTGTTTCATTTGAATGCCATTAAAGTCATGTGAGTGAAGCAGATGCCAGCCTTTGTAAGATGAATATATATGAGTTCCTTCATTTTTTCTGAAAACATTTGTTTGGAACATATTCTTTCACTCAGAAGAAAAAAATAAAAAATTATCATATCCACCTGATTCCGCTCCAAAACTGTATTTCAGATTCAAGTACTAAATGGGCAAGAGCTGATGATGGTAACACACTGAAAACAGAAAATGTCCCAATAAAAACACAAATCAAAATAGAAATTATGGTCATTTCAACAATAAAACATAATCATTCCATTTGTTCTTTTCTTTCTCAACTCACTGAACAAAAACCTTAAGAATCTGTCAGGTAAAAATATATGTTTTTATGTAAGGAAGTCATCTAATTACTAAGTAAAAATTGAGTTTGCATTTGCTTGTGACTCCCAGGATACAATGACTGACATATCTAATATGTGAACTACTACTGATAGACTATCTTTTTAATTCAGTTTTTTGCACAAATCTACTTTGATAGAACTGAACATGCTTACAAGGCATATAATTCCTTCTTTACATAGAGTATAATTACTGAAGGAATTACTGATCTAAATCTACATAGTCATTAATTGAAAAAGCTCATCTTTCAACAAAGAACATTCTAATAACCTTCAAACCCAGATGGCAAACTTCTCTTTTACATTTTAATCCTTTTTATTTACAACACTTTGTAAGTTCCATTTCCATGGGTATATTTGCTGAAGTTGCCAGACCTTTATTTTATGATAAACTTTTATGTCTTTGTTGTAATGCACAAAGGGGTTTCAAATGCAATGTTGTTATTTTTCAAAGCTCAAAGCTCCTTAAAAGCCTCTGAAGACTTTTTGTAGGATTTTTTCGTTTGTTTTGTTGTTTCTTTACCTTCCCTCCCTCTTTTCCCTCGCTCCGTTTCTAGCAATCAGCAACAATAGGCCTCTTGTGATGTTCAAAATACAACTTTTTTTTTAAACTTAGTGTCAAGGAGTCTGCCTTCTGAGTGACACTCATGATGACTCTAAAATGAGATGTGTAGTTGAGGTTATTTGGCACTGAAAAGCTTAACTCAGCTTCTACTCTCTAGTCTTTCATGAGAGCAAGGAGCAAAGGTGAAAGGTTGCTATTAGGAATTTGAAAGACTTGTTTCTTTTCAATAGTCTGAACTCATGTTGCCAGGCAAGTCAGAGTCCTGCTCACATAACATCATTCACTGCACTGTGAAACACAAAGCTATTTATTAAAGGGAACAAAGAAAATAAGTTAAAAATAAGAAATAAGATTTCTAGAGTATTATAAAAGTATGTCTTTCCCCTCTGCTCCTCCTTCCCCCTAAAAAGCCAATAAAATTACATCGAGTTCCTTCATATTTTTCAGTTAATATTGCCAGGAGTTAAGAAAATCAATGATGAAGACTGGTTTTATATTCTAATTTTTTTTCCTTATTGAAAGAAATACAGCAATTTTACACAGGTTTCCTCCAAGACTTTTCTTATGAACTTTTTCATAATAATTTATTAAAACATTTTTTAAAGTTCATTTTTGTATTATACTTTTTTTACACAAATTGGAAGTTAGCAGAACAAAATGGAACAGTAGAATACCCAGTGTGACCTGTAGAATTGAGGTCCATAATGTTTTACCAAGCTACTACTACTTTAAACTCAAGTAGATATGTTTGATTAAAAATGCCTTTCAAACTAATTTCACTATTAAATTCAGAATGTTACATATTCTGCACAAGAGATACTGTTCATATCACATTAGAATATGGCCCCAGGAATTAGAAATATCAGAACACTGATAAATTATGATATTTATTTAAGGGACAGATCACAGGGCAGGAATCATTGGTAAAGCAGGTTCATAGGAGGGATGTTGGAGAATAGTAGGAGGTTTGTAATGATGAAAGAGACGTTCATCAGAAATTGTCTGGGAAGCAACTGCTTTTGAGCCAAAACTGAGTTAATTCTAACAGAAAAAGTTCTTGCTTTCACTTGAAGACAATGTCAGGCATGGGGTAGCAGCAAGGTGTGCCATAACTGAAGAAAGAAAGAATGTCTTTTTTTGTTTCAAACATCAAAGGAAAGCTATTTGCCTTTTACATTAAGAAAATCCAACCAAGCTGACAGAAGAATGTTTTTAAGGAGAAATTGTTTCAGCCCTAGCAATGGGGCAGGTGTGTGTTCAGGTGTTTAAAGTCAAGGAGAAGGGTGAGGAAAGCAATATTGGCAGAGGAGCATGAGGTCAATTGGAAGAACATTGTAAAATTTAAGAGAATATAAATTGTATATTCTATTTTGGAAAATTTGTACCATAAATTCTTCATGTTGATTTAGTTAACACTTACTTCTGCATCAATTCAGAAAAATATTAAACCGCGTTTGTCTATCCATATGTTGCCTAGTAAATTTATCACCAACAATCACTTTTTAGCACCATTCAAAGTTATGTTAGATTCATTTGCCAAGTAAGAAAACAAATCATTAGCAGGAAAGGGAAGAGGCATGGAATAAGAGAGATGGTAAAAAGGAGAGACAACACACATATAAGATTTATGTTTATCAGAAAATAGAAAATAATTGTTTGCTGCAGATTGTTTCAGTCTGAATGGCTAAATTGAACTCTTCTTTGGGACTTCACTGAGTCTTCATTTTTTATCAAGAGTTTCACTAGACACAAAAGATTTTCAGAAGATACATTCTGACTAACTAGGAAGGAATAATTATTCCTGCAGAATTATTAAAGAGCAGTTTCAATTTTTTATTATTTTTTTAATCTGGGAAAGTGTATAAAATTTTATTATTCATTAATTAGCACCTGTAAGCATTTTATTCTTCTTTGGTTTTATTTGGTATAAAAATCAAAACAAAATAGAAAAGAGCAATTAAACATTTACAAGGTTAAAAAGAAAAAAAAAAGCAAAGCAACAAATTTCCAAGTGAATCAATCAGTGGCCTAGATAGACCCGTGCTGTGTTTCTGACTAGGCCAGCAGAAGAAAGAGGGAATTACACATCTGTGTTGTCATAAGCAGTGTGACCAACAGAAATTACCCCTCTCCCATTTAACATTTTGTGTATGCCTATGCTTATATATCAAGATAAAAGTTTTAGAATATAGATGAAGAAATAATGAGAATGCAATCTTGCATCATATATCCAAGTATATATTTGTATTTATATACAAGCAATTAAAATATAATAAAAGTAAACTCTAAATATATCACTTTGATTCATTAACAATTATTAATTTAATGAAGTGACTTTTAGTTTAACTTTCATTGTTAATCTCAGGAAGATTTTTCTATTTTTAAAAATTTTTTTTTAAAGCCAAGAAAGTAATTTTTCACTTCTTTAAATACTTTTTATTAAGAACTGCAGTGATGACATGACAAATGATTACCTTAATTCACTTCTCTGCCATGGAAATGTAGCTCTTCTTCTCTCTTCTTCCTTCCTTCCTGTTCATTATCTCTCTTTAACAAATGGGTGATAGATAACTTTTATGTTTATAATAGCAAATGTCAAACTTCTCAGAGTTCAAATATATTCCAAAAATATATTCTTTCAGTACATAATGTCCATGTTTCCCTCTACCTGTGGATGTTGTAGTTTTGGATTAGATGACTGTTCAGATGGCACTTGATGGACAAAACTAGAACTTCAGCATGAGCTTGCACAAGACTGTGTTGGAGTAAACGGAAGATGCAAACACGATTGGCATGCACCTAGATCTACCCTGAGACAAGTTTTTGGAAGGTGGACACTCATCATGTCAGTATTATAGATTTACCCTTCATTAGCTATAATTATGTATACATTTCAAAGGTCTATATATATGCTAGCAGGCAAAATCTTCCCTAGAATAATAATAACACTTTCTTTCAATACCTACTTATGCAGCTGTTTTTGCAGGAATAGGGGGTCAAACAAGCTAGAACAAAGTGACAATATTTTCAGCAAATAATAAAGCTCTACATATTTAGCTGAAAAAAACTGATATTATGAAAATATACTAACACTCTGCAAACAGGAATCTGAAAGCCTTGTATCTGCCTCTGTTTTCATCTTGGCATCAGATTTGCTGGCATTGAACAAGCTACTTAATGTCTTTTCTTTTGTTCTTTCCCCTGAAAAATTGGAATGATATTATGTGAAGTAATGCTAATAAAGAGAAAGTTGCTGATGCTTTATAGTCCAAAGATTAAAAGTAATAATAAGTAGTGGGGGTTTTTTGTTTGTTTTTTGGGTTTTTTTATGTCTATGCAGAGAGAAAGAGGGGGTACAAGGAAAGAAAATGGCCTGATGGTCACTTTTTATGCTGGAAAATTATCAACATGGGTAAATTTGTAGAACTACACATTCACAGTGAAATTTTCCAAACTCAAAGGCCAATTTCTATTTTTTTCCCTGAAGAAAGTACTTCTAATTTTATTCTATTTTCTTATTATATTATTGTAATTCCACTATATACACATCACAGAGATTTCTACAGCACCCCGAATCCACTACATATATATGTGTATATATATAATTGCATCACAGACAGTATTAAAGGCTTTCTATAGCCATAAGACCTTAGGTTTTCATATATGCAGGTAATATACAACACTCAGTTCCTGCTGAAACAGAATAATTTAATTTTTCCAAAATGAAATTTAAATGGGATTTAAAAAAAATTTAAATTTAGCAAAATATGTATGTCAGAATATTAGATATCATAATTTCTGAGGGGAGATCATTGTGAGTTTTGATTTTTACTTAATTCACTTTTATTATCTCTGTCTTTTATAAATTTGTTTGTAACCCCTCTCTTTTTAGGGCTCCCTCCTTGGATAATACTTAATTTCAATTATACTGATATTTCAACTATACTGAACTCACCAAAGAGTTTTTTTTCTTATTTAACCTTGAAGACCTGGGTTTATGCAGTGCATAACCCCACAAATGCAGAATTTGCAGCAAAATAGCCTCTTATTCTTTGTCACACATTAAAGAGTGCATCCCTTAGATCTTCAAGCAGAGGGATAGTAACCAGTTCAATATAGTCTTTGCAAGATCTCAGTCATCCTAAAGAAATACATCTATGAAGAGTGTTTTGGAATAGCTGAGACATGACATTTCGGTTATCTTTGAAAGTGCTCTTAGGATTTCTTTAGGTTCTTTCAGATCTACCAACCTAGAAATACAACCTTAAGCCACTATTTTGGAATCATCCTCAAGATATTACAATTCACTTTCAGCATCTATATATACTTTCTAGAATCAAATCTTTATTATCTTCCTCTTACTGTCTTTCAGGCGCTCTGCCACTTTGCTAAGAGCCAGTGACTCAAATGACTTCAGATTTTCATCCCCCTTCCTGCCATTACTAGACAAAATAACTGAGTTGAGAGTCTGTGTACTTTAATAGTGCATCCTCATCACCTGTCCACTAACAAAAACTGGTAATGCGAATTTTCACCCCATACTCTGTCCCTTTACGTATTTTGCATCAGTGAAAGGATTGAAAGTCACACTCTTTTAATGACCTTCTGGGGTAATGAAATCCAGTAATGAACTATACCTTATGCAAAGGTCTATTTCCTCGTAAGCTAGACATATTATTCTTGAGTTTTCTAGAATTTTCTTTTTACATGGTGAAAAAGAAAATGGAGAGCTTGAACAGTCTTCATGTGTTCTTATAATTTTTACCAACCCCACTCACATTCCCTCTAGCCCTTGTCCTTTCAAATATTTCATGTATTCACAAATTCATGACAGGATGAACTGGTGAGGAAAATATACTTTATTTAAATAGCTTCAATTATATAATGACCTATTTGCATTTTAATGGAGATTTTGAGTAGAACACCTGAGACTTCCAATAAAATACGGATTTAAATTTGCAGGTAATTAAGGATCAAGCAGATTGTGAAATTTCTGTTTGATCTATTTAATAAACCTGTTTACTGTCATAGACAATAATGTTGCTGACCCCAAATTGTCCCAAGTTATCAAAGCAAAAAAGTTTTTCTTTGACTGTACTAATTATTCAGAAAATGAACATTATCCATGTGAGGAATATCCTCTTTAAATTGAGATGCTATTTTAGTTATTGCATCTGTAGCTGGTAAGGAATGAAGCAGAAAAAAATAGTTGAAGAGAAAAAATGCTGAATATATAATTTTAATCCTCAAATTGCATAAAATATCCTAGCTTTGGCCTGCAGTTGTTGTCTCTGGTCAGTTAAGAGTGCCTGGGGACTAACGCTACATAAATTCCATTGGCATTAATAAGACTTAGTCCCATCAATCCCAAGAGTACTGATTGCAGAATGAAACTGCACGGTGATTACAAATGGGTCAGAAGTGAAGAAATTGTACAGACAGATTCTCCCATTGGGAATGACTACTTGGGGATTAAATATTGTTCTCAGTTCATCATCTTTGACTCAGAAGTGCAAATGATGCCTTCTTTAGACACTTGATTGAGGCAAGGGCAAGTAGTATTATATTACTGAACTCAGCCAAGTCAAATCACTGTAACTTGTAGTTAGGTCTCTCTGGAATTTTCCATGTTTTACACCTAACTGGCATATTCATAATTGTAACTTTTCTGCTGACTAGCTGCAGTCTATAAATTTCAGGGAAGGTAATCTTTCAGCCATGTTTCAATACTTTCATTTCTGTTGTGGATGGTAGAAGTAGCACTGAACTGGAAGAAGAATTCACAACTGCAATGGGAGCAGTGGGAAACCAAATCCATACTTAGACAAAACAGTGTTATGCTAGAATTACATCCCCATTGTGTCCCTGCATATTTAGGTGACGTTGCATTCTAAGCACTTGATTGCTTGGTAACCTCTACTCAAAACATAACAGATCTGTCGCAGGATGAGGTTGAGGCACGTAACATGAACTGTACTTCACAGAAATGGGGATTTACCTTTATGAGGCAAAGAATTTGACCTTTTTCTGTTCATATTTTTTTTACTGGGTTGGTTGTTTAATTGGTTGTTTGCTTGGTTTGGATATTCTTTGGGTGTTTTTGATACTTTGGGGATACTTTTTCTTCTCTGAGCTAATGATGGCTTTTACTTATGAAGATTTATGTTTAGAATCTACAAAAACTTGAAAGAAAGGGTCATCACAGACTATCTCAGCTGCTTTAACCACTCCTAAATCTTTCTTGGCAAGAACTCCTTTTGGTTCTACAATTTAGTTACTCCAAAATGTTTAGTTCTCAATTATGTTCAAGGCTTAGCATAAATTAGGTTGTATGTATGATGTTGTCTATGCCATACTAATGATCTTGGCTGGGAGTTATTTGTGTCTGTGACCTCAAAGTTCTCTTAGCCAGTTATGATCCTTGCACTCTCTAAGTGGGGACATCTGGCAATGCCATTCATGGCCTTATGTCCCCCTGATTCCGTGGTGAAGACACAGCACCAACATTAACTTCAGTATTCTCAACCCAGCCCAAGGCAATGAGGACACCCCCAGTGTGCACCAGTGTAGCCTGCCCTCTGCAATGAGAAAGGTACAACCCTCTTCCTAGACTGCAGAAGGGCTTGCTCAGAGCTTTATTGTCCATGAGGCAGTTCCAGGATTTCTGTGTGGCATATCAAGGTAGTGTCTGAGTTGTGACAAACATGTTTCTGACCTTGGAGCTGGAATAAGAATCTGCTCTCTTCCTGTCATCTTGAATCAGTGGCTTCAGCACACAAAGGCAGGTGCACAAATTCTGCATCGTGACAGTGGTTTAGCAGTGGGGAGTAGCAAGTAGTGAGTGGGAGTCTACTCTGGCTGTCTCAGCCTCTCTGCAAGCTTTAATTTGTTACTTAGGGCTCCCAAATACCTCTTTCTGGGAAAGGCTGGGGGGTGCCTCTGCTTTGATGTGGTGAACCTCACTGCTGGTATTCTGTACCATTGTACAATTTTTAGCATCCTGCTAAAGTTGGAGGAGGTCACTTACCAAGTCCTCTGCGCTTATATGAAGGTGACATTTGTGCTGTTGACACAAAATTTAGTTAATTCTGCTCTTTTTGGCATACATGGTTAATAAATTTATGAGGTTAAACATAGCTTTGAAGTTACATGTTTTGATTATAACATTGTCCTATATGTTATTAAGATCAACTCTTCTTCCAAGGGAAGTTATAGAATGTGGGAGATAGATTCCAAGACACCTGTCTCCCCTGAATAATCTTTTATCTGTTGTAATGATATTAATATCAACAGAAATAAATTTCAACACTCAGCATCATAAATCCTACTTTAGCTTTCTGTACATACTAGAGTTATTCTAAACTAGCTTCAATTGTGTCTATTTGAATAAAGAAAAAGATATTTTGGTGACTCAGATAATTATAGATTTTGGTTTAACAAAATGAGTCAGTGGCTAAATTTTGCTGCCTGACTTATGTGAAAATACTGCCCAGAGTCAGATTGCCAGAACTCAAACTCTTTTATAAAATCAAAGTCAAATCATGATTATCTGGTATTCTGAATTAATCAGACCATAATTTCTGTTAAAAGCTAGCATTTCTAAAATGCATCTGCTAATAGTTTTCTCTTTTTTTTTTTTTTAAAGGAGGATGTTCAGGTAACATTTTATAGTTTTAGGTACATAAATTTCATTGTTATTTTAATTTTTATCTTATGAATTTATCTGCTTCTCCTGAAATAACTTGAGTCTACAAAAACAGTATCCTTTTCCTTATTAGCAGTATAGCAGATATTTGAAGCTATCGATTATTTACAATCATTTGGCACTGGTTGTTTGCCTGTGAGCATATACTTATATACCATTTATGAGTATTAATCTGTATCAATAGTCATTAGTGTCTGCAGATTATCTGCCCTGGAACGGCTGTCTCAGGAAACATATCATGCCTAGCAGAAGTCTCACTGCTATTCTCAGATAGAAATAGTGTTATGGAATAATTTCTGATGAATTAAATATACTTTTTTAAGACAAAATCTTTAGAACCCCTATTTTCCTTTGTTGCACTAATTGTATTAAGAGTATTTCTGATTTTACTTTATTTTACTTTAAATACCAGTGTATTTGAATGATTTATGCTAACCTCTAGTTCTCTTCTTATGCAGTATTGTGGAATCAAAACTGAGTGCTGTGGTCAATTGGCCACAGACAGCAATGAATAACAGGAGCAGGTACATATTTCTAGACTTTTCCTGTTGTGCAAAAATTTATAGGGCGCCTTGATAGGCAATCAGATATTAGTTGTGTTTTTCTGTTCCATTAAAAAAATCCTGGGTTGTATTTTCTTCCTGGAATTGTTTTTATATTGGTGAAAATCTATATTTTTTATTTTTTATTAATTTAAATGGAAGTAAACACTTTGATCTCATCTGTGAATGTAATGAAATAGTCTCAGTACTATTTTGGTAAAGTATATGGATCATTACTCCAGTTCAGTCTCTACAGATTCAGAGTTCAGTGTTTCAGATGGAACAGAAATCATGAACTATTTTGACTATAGAAATTCTAAATATATATATACATATTTTAGAGTAAATATCCAAAATTTAAATCCTAACATTTATTCTTCTGCATTTTCCATTATGCTTTGTCTTCAGAATAGACTGCGTATTCAGAATTTCATAGTCTTCTAGAAGAACATAGCTTTGAAAACAGAGAAAGGAATGCATAAATCCACTGGTTCTGAGGCAATCTACTATTGTAGATAATATTAGTGGTACTTGAATTATTAATATAAATGACTGTCTTTATGGTATTAATAGTGTGTCTGTATTTGTCTGTCTTTTAAACTGATGCAGATCATTTAAATACATTGAATTAATAGAAAAAAGTTTATATTTGTAAATATAATATACATGCATATTGCAAAATTTTTATTTAAATGAAGGTTATCTTTTCCCACTCTATTATTCTAGGTCCAGTGTCACTCACAGATATTTGCTGTCTGTTCTATACTTTATGATTCCAAACTTTATATGTACTTTAAAAAATATTTAATAGTCCAGGACAGAGAACAGTTCAGAACAAAGACCTTCAGCTGTGACTTTGTTGCCACCATTGATTAGACTAGCCAAACAGGTCACTTGTTCTCCAGATGATTTGAGGTGATTCAAGAGCTAATCCCATGTCAGGTAGAAGGAAATATATTGCATGGTATAAGAAAGAAACACTGATCAAATTTCAAAATAACCTGAAGAAAACTAACTTGAATAAGAAATCTTTCTTGCTTAATTGATAAAAACTTCTGCAAAAGGCAATGATCTATATTTTCCATATATCAGTTCTCACTAACAGAACAAATAAAAAACTTAAGCAGTCTTTGGTGAGGCAAACTTTAAAATACATCTCTTTTAAAATGCATCTATTTGCAAAGTTTTGATGAAAATAGGATGATTTAGAACACTGCGTAGCAATGCTGTGTGTTCTGTAACAAATCTTTATCATGTGCTTTGCAGAAATCCACTCATTTTTCAAATCATAGGGTTAAGGATTAGGTCATCTTTAAAAATCTTGATAGTTCCTAAAGAATGCAACACACCTTTATCAAAGAGTTCCATAACACTTCACCCAATTATCTAAATAATAATAATAATAGATAGCAATAAAGCTGATAGAATTAGAAGGTGTGAATAAATTACGGATTGGTTCTGTCAACAGGCAACAAGGTACGTAAATAAATTTGCTAATTATAACATACATTAAAAAATGTAATAACCTAAATTAATCAACCTTTCTTATTTATACCAGCTATGCCTCTAAGGAAAATGGCAAAAAATATTCATGAATTAATGCAAGTAAGATGGGTAAAAAAAAAATTGAAGGAGTTTGGAAATCACAGTTTCTTTCTGTAGAACAAAATGAAATCTAGTCTGTCTCTGCCTACATGTTTGAGTAATTTGTAAAATTTAAATTCTGACATTTTTCAATCAAAGTTTTGGTTTAATGTTTCCACCTTTTGAAATATTTATATAAAATTAATTTAGATGTGGGAAGCTGATCCAATTTCCAAAAACAGGCCTGTAATTCCTGATTTTCACAGTTATCAAACTGTTTTGAAATATTTAAGAAAGTTTTAACCACACTAGAACATGGAAATGTAGCTTACCTAAAAAAAAACAACCTTTGGAAGGTTTCACTGACTTCTTTAAATAGTTCTCACGTCTAAATAAAATACTATAAACATCTATTTAAATCTGACTTCAAAGGAATATGCCAGAATTTTTATAGAAATAAAAACTAGCCTGGGACACACATGATATAATGGAATTTGTGTGAAGGTATGCTCAGAAACATTTCAATCTTTAATACTGTATAGTGATCAAGTATCAAGAATGCAATAAAGGAATAAATCTTCATAGGTCTTATCAGTTTTAGTTTAAAACTATTTAAGTAATCTTGTATTAACCTTTCTATGATACCTTTATCTGTTTATTAACTGTGGTGACATTTGAATGGCTTTAACTTTTCAAAAAACATACGTTTACATATTTATATCTGTCTGATAACTGTGCATAAAACTGTTATTTTTTGTTTATTTTTGTTGTTCATTAAATATTTACTCATTTTGCCTCTTTTACTATAAAGCAATACAGTAACTTTATGTAAAAGGTGATTTTTTGTCATCATCTTCCCCATACAGACTCTTAGTAAATCTTTGAATGCCCATTATGCAGAAGCTGTAGAAGCATATTGTGAAGTTCCAATTCAAAGACTATTTTCTACACAACACAGAAGAAATCTTTCATCAGGAAAAAAAAAAAAAAAAGAAAAAAGGATTGTGACAAACACACATTTTTGGCATCCTTTTGTGCAACAAAAATAGAACTAAAAGGAGAGGTAATTGGAAGGCCATTTTTAAAAAATGAAATAGCTATTGGCTGTCTCTGCTTTAATATTTCAGAAGTTTGTAGATAAAAGCTATTCTTTCTTTGACAGCAATCATTGTTCAGGCTGTCATCACTCAAGTCAGCAATTTCATCACTTCACAGCAAAAGCATCATTAGGAAAAAGGGGAAAAAATCCAGATGAACCACTTAAAAAAGAAAAAAAAAATCCTAACCAAACCCACTTCAAGTAGCAAAAAAGCATACTTTTTTCCCCAATATGAAAGGTCTATATTTTATAATTTTTCAGAACTGTGAGTGATTCCAGTAGGATTATCGCTAGAGCAGATCTTTGTTCACAGTAATAAAAGACACCACACACAGAGGCAGTTGCTTGCTTAAAAGAGTGTGGTAACAGTTTAAGACCAGAAGAGTGAACTCTAAACAAAGGGCAGTGGAGTTTTTTAATGTTTGGTAGGAGTTTTTGTTTTGTTCATTTGTTTGGTTTTAGTTTCTTGTTTTGTTTTGTTTTGTTTTGTTTTATTTTATTTTGTTTTGTTTTGTTTTGTTTTGTTTTGTTTTGTTTTGTTTTTTTCCACTGCATTGATACCCATGACTACTAAAATTACTTTCCTACAGAAAAGGGAAGCAAAGTTAGTTGAAGCTCCATTTATTTTTATTTATTCTTAGAACTTAAGAAGATTAAAATTCGGAATTATGTAACTGACTGACAAGCAGGAAAACAAAGAGATTAGAGTCTGAAAACAAAAAATTGATTAGTAATTTCTTAAATGCCTTCATAGAGTATCAACATCTTTCATGCTCTCTTAAAAGAAAATAAAAGAAAAATAAAGCTAGAAAAGTAATGGAAAATCAATTAATTTTAAAAGGTGATTATGCGGCTAATTAATCAAACTAACAAAATACCACTGGAGGAAATGGTGATTACATATTATCCTCAATTCATAGTGAAAAACTCATCAACAGCAATGGTACCTGTTTACAGACATCACTGAGAGTATTTGGTACTGAATTTCTGACTGAAAGCCTGATGAAGCTGATGGACTGATCCAGGTGAGTTTCAATTTATATAAGTGCTAAAATAGTCTCCTGAAAGATAAAGACCTATGGAAAATAGAGAATGGAACAGAACATTTGGGAACAGAGTCATGAACACCAGATATGGACAAACATGGGCCAGTTTCAGGAAAAAATTACTTGATTCTGGAACTCTGTTATGCTTTTGCAACACAGAGGAAAAATGTTGGCAAAACCTTATAAAACACAATATTAGGAATACCAAAACTGTAATCTTCTCATTAATCATAATTACCCATTCTCAATCAATGTGTGATGCTGCCTTGAATGTACCAGTTCTGGGTTCTTTAGTGTGACAGAAGGGTTCATTACTGCATAATCCACACTGCAACACAAAAGTGCAATGCAGACATGGCATTGATATATATACTCAATTGCCTCCACATCAAAAAAAATGAGAAAGATCAACCTGTTGATAAATGTCTCACCTCTCAAGAGGCCAGAAGTTTCTTTCCGTTAGGATTTCTTTCACTAATGGTATTCCAATAACATACTGTGCAGATTACACCTTAGGGCGCTTCTTTTTCACATCTCTTAGTAAACATCTTTTCATCTTGTTCTCACAGGCTGCTGGGTTCTGGCTTCTTCAGAGGGGATGAAAACTCCAACTCCCTGTCATGGCCGCCCTCATAGGTAACTCTCTATGCAGGGCTGTACTACCAAGATTTGGGTAGTCTGCTCTGTGTGATGTTCTTTTTACCCCCCTCTAGATCTTTCCTGGGGAGTCTTTTAAAGAGTCTCATTATAACTGGACAGCAGCTGATCTTTGATTCCATTCTTACATAGAAGTGTTTATTGACTAAGTGGTGTCATGAAATTCTTGTTACCATGTGTGGTGGTTTTACTTGGCCCAGTTTTTGCTAGTGGGTACGGAGGGGCACAAAGATGGCTCCTGTGTGTCCTGTGCGAAGGTTCTGGCAGTTTTCCACCCTGTCCAGCAGAGCCACTCTCTGATGGCTCTGAAAATGATGGACATGCTGGTGGCCAAACCTGGGCCAATTAGAGATTTTAGTTATGCCTCTGTGAAAATATATTTAAGAAGAAATCAAAACAATGGGTGCACTTACTTCTTTTTAGCCAGAGGAGGAAGAGGAGGTAAAAATATGTGAGGGAAAACAACATGGAGACACCAAGGTCAGTGGAGAAGGTGGGGGAGGAGGTGCTCCAGGTGCCAGAGCTGAAAACCCTCTGCCGGCCATGGTGAAGACCATGGGGGGAGCAGGTGGTCCCCCTGCAGCCCATGGAGTCCATGGGGGCGCAGAGATCCACCCACAGCCCGTGGGGAGGTGCCCACGCCAGAGGAGGAGGTGTATGCCTGGAGGAAGCTGTGATCCAGCGGGAGTCCCAGCAGAGACTGAAAGTTGCAAAGGCTGTGGACAAGAATGAAAGGCCTTGCCCCTGGGATGGAAAAAAACCTGGCCTTGGCTTGGGAGTCTGCACCCTATGGACAAGCACTCGTGTTTGCAGCAGATTTCGGCCGGGCTGCTGCTCATGAGATTGGACCCACACCAAAGAAGTTCCCAGAGGACTGTCTCTCGTGGGAGGGACCCCATGGCTGAGTAGAGGACTCTTCTCCCTGGTGGACTGACCCTGACCAAAGGGAAACCCCCATACCCTGCCCCCCACCCCTGGAGCTGTTGGCTGGAAGGAGGGAGGGGGCTGAACTGAGAAATTGTATCCTAAGAGGGGGAGGGGTGAGCAGAGAAACAGTGTTCGCAGCAGAAGAATTGTGGTGATGGACTGACTAAGGAAAAACCCCATACCCTGCCCCCCACCCAGAGCTGTTGGTTGTGTGAAGGAGGGAGGGGGATGAGCTGAGGAACAGTGTCTTAAGAGGGAAGGGGGTGAGTGAAGAGATGATGTCTTAAGAGCTTATTTTTACCTCTCATTTATCCTCCGACTCTGTTAGGTTAATAAATCACTTTTGTAACTTAAGTTTTCGGTTTGTTATGCCATTCTCTTGTGCATCTGACCCCACCAGTGGCTTATCTCAACTCATGAGTCCAGTGTGTTTGTGTTAGTTTGATTCCTCTCCTCTGCATACCTGCAGCAGGAGAGATCACAAAGAGTAGATGTTGTAGGTCCCTGGCATTTGGCCACGGTCAAACCTCGACACCATGAAAGGAATAGATTTTTTAAATCAACGTTGCAATAGGATGCCTTTTTCCAAACACCTGTAAGAGAGGGCTCAGAAAGTCAGTAGTCATTCATGGGTTTGCCACAACCTTTTGCAAATTACCTGTTTTCCGTCACATTAAATTTTTAAGAATTTAGGAAGATCTTCATAATGAAAAATATTATAATCTAAATGTAATAATGAGGTTATACTTATTATAATGTTTAACAATCTTACGGCATGTTGTGAAATGTGAACAGCAGCTAGATGACTTTCAAGTTTCTGCATTTTCCCATGCTTTAGATAGATTAAAGGTTAATTAATTCACATCTGACTCTTAATTGATTTTTTAAAATTGCTTGATTAAATCACACTCTTAAATTTGTTTATCTACCATATTTATTATGTGATTACACACAATCTTCAAACTTGATAAACAACTACATTTTTAAAAGTAGGGAAATATCTAACAAGTATTTAAAATAAGACATCAGATAAACAAATGAAGCATTCTCTCTCTTTTTTCTCTTTTTTAAAATTTCTTCTTGTAATAGACTAGATGAGCTCTGTGTTGAGTCAAGAAATTGCATTAGAAGATTAGCAATTATTAAAAGATATTTTTCAAGTTAATGTATTCCAGTTAAAGTGGAATAAGATAAAACATTTTATAATTAATCTTTTTTCTTGTTACTATTTTTCCACCATTATGATTATTAATGGTTTATGCATATTAGAAAGATGTTTGTGAAAGGACTCGTAAATTGACTTCCTACCTGGTTCCATTCAGGACAGTCTTTGACAAGTCTCTCAGGTGTCTGTAAGTCCTTGCACACTTTTTAGATATATTCAGATAAAAAGAAAAATTTTATTTAAAATATTAGTATTTTCCAATTAAAAGTAGTGATTTTGGGAGTAGAACTTGTAATGATCTTAATAATTCAAATATGTCATGCTCAATTCTCACATGATTTTGTTGTTTTGACAGAATACTTTATGGATGTTAGTGTCTCCATTAATTGAGTGAAATCCTTGCAAGAATGCCTTCTAATTCTTTGGCTAATTAAGTGAAAAGTAAAAGACGTCCTTTCTAGATTGTATGCCATTATCTGAAAGCTGAGAAATAATTACCTAAAAACCCATGATAAAAATATTTTCCTGTTTGCTACAAACTCAATGGTTTGTGCTCTTTTGTTTCTGGAAATAGAATAAATTAATGTCACACCTTCCCCAGAACTGCCAATATAACACATTATTATTCTGTACACACACCCACACACACACCC
>VZTX01007706.1:18879-71933 GCA_013400915.1 Pardalotus punctatus | reverse complement strand
TGTTTTTCAACCCCCCCCCCCCCCCCCCCCCCCCCCCCCCCCCCCGCCACACACACAAGAGAAATCTATGTTTTATTATAAATACTTATATATATATGACATGGAAATTTGTGGGGAAAAAATAATATTCTGAAAAATATATTGCATTTTTTAGCTTCTTAATACAGCAAAACAAGGCTTTAGGGGTTCCAAACAAATCATATGGATGCAAATGGAAAGAGTCCCAGGCTTTGCTGAGAATGTCTGACTACATCATTCCTGGCTCCACCTTGATTGTCATTTCCAAACATTCTTCCCAAAACAACAGAAGGCCCATCTTTAAATAACACCGGGGTTTTCTGCTGCCAACTCATGTGAATGTGTAGGCAGAGAAATGCCAAACCAAGTGGGCTTTGGGCAGATTCCAGGCAATTTTCCTGTCTGTTTCTTCCCATTCACTGGCAGCTTTCTCTCTCTCTCTCCTCTTTTTTCCATTGATTTTTGTGACATGTGGCTACCAGAAAGCTGCAGGATGTCACACAGAGACATCACGCAGGGACTCATCTAGGGTACCATGCCCCAGAACAGTCTTTTCACACATACCAGGTCTTGGTTTATATCCCCTGGGGCTGTGCTTCAGAGAGAGAACCCATGGGCGCTCCTAGGGATGGCTAACCTTTCCCTGAATATCCTGAAACACAGAGTTTTCTTTCAAACACTTAGAGATTTCAAATAAAAGTTAGATTTGTTGAAATCAATTAGAATAGAAAAGACATAGAACTTAGCTAGAAAGAAATTAATGATAAAGTATAAAATAGCTTTTGACTATTTGATATTTACTCAGCTGTGCCTAGAGTAGACAATTAATAATCTTAAGAAAAAGAAGTTCAGAAGAGAGCCTAGACAGTTACAAATCTTACCCAGATGTGTTCTATTTAAAAGCAATAGAAGAGAGTACTGGGAGTTTTCCAAGGTCAAATGTATTGTCAAAAACCAGCAAAGTAAGAAGGTCAAAGTGAGGAAGACAAGTTTTCCTTCCTCAAAAGCCACCCCCAGACCTATTCAAAGCCCACTGACTCAATTTCATTGCAAGAATTGCGCATGCTTAATGACTTTTTGCTAATTTTCATACGAAACGGGGAATGGGAGGCACTTATGCTATGAATATGTATTTGTATTTTAAATACAAATTATTGCTATCGATAAATAAGTTTTGTGTCGCATTGTTACTTCGGAGCTGTACCTTTGGGACCTATCTCTGCAGCTCTCCAGCGCTGAAACAAACATACGCTTTCTAACCTTAACAAGTTAGAGAGTCTTTGTCTGTCTCAGGTGGATATCGATATTAGATCTATATCCATATTTAAATAATTCAATCCAGCCCCTCCTTCACTGGGACTTGTTTGACATACACTTGTCATATACTTCAAAATTTGTCTGGTTTTATTAGCCAGAGAGAGGAGACTCTCAAACTTGTCCTGACCATTGCAACTACGCTGCAAATGCAGCAGGATTTGTCACTTCCCACCTGTCCTGGGGAGCCTTCTCATCCACTCTTTCGAATAAGACAAATGAGCAGTCCTGCAAGGCTGCTTCATGGGGTGTGGCATGGTGTTTTGATGAAACGACTACATTTGACTATGCCTGCCTGCTTCTGCCTCCTTCAGGGGAGACACAAAATCTTAGAAAAAAGCACCAGTTCTTTCTTTACATGTGCTTTCACCTTCATTTGGTTTCACAGTTTACATTCTTTATGCAGCTCTCAGTTCTTTATCTAAATACTTTATATAAATGAAAAACTCTCAGATCTCTTTACAATTTTGTTGCTATTGAGATGGACACGACACATAAAGACTCAGGACAACAGCTTCCAGTCAAAGAAAGGAATGCCACTTTATTTTACAAGACCTCTTTTATACTATTTTCTAAAATTCATGTCACACATCCATTGAGTCTCAAATCACCACCCCACAATGTCATTGGCTACCTATAGCTGGAAAAATAACTCACAACACCAGCTGGAAATACCTTCAATATCTTGTTTTAAAATTTCTGCTTATTTTGAGCTTGTTTTGGGTTAGAATTGGTGCCTGAGAATCGATGCAAGCTAACAGTTCCCACTGCAAGATAGCTCTCACTACAGGACAGCAGCTCCCACACAATTTCTCTTGTTCCTTGGTAGCATTTTAACAAGAGGAAATAAACTTCTTGTTTCCCATCTCCTTCCACCAGTTACACAAGAAAAACAAACAGTAGTTGGCATGTGGGCATGTAAGAACAAGACCTTTGGGAGCAGTGGTTGAACTGTGAGGGGGTGAGAACTGCATGTACAGAACTTATTTTTCCTTTCTGAGTGGAAGTGTTTGAATGTAGCTGCTCACTGGACAGAAAAGTAAATCATATGCATTCATTTAAGGAAATGGGGGATGAGAATGCCTGTAGGGAAGATTTCCAGATTAGCTGTGACATGACAAAAAGAGCTTTAGCTCTCTAATGCTAATAAGATAAATACCACTAAGCTTGTACAATGGCTTGTGGATGAGGCAAGTACAAGGGCCATGCTAAAAGCTCTGTGAAGCTCAGTAACTCTCATATTGCTAGAGTATTTAAAACCACCACTAAACGGTTTTTCTAGAATGGCTCTGTAACACAACAAAATATTGTCATATTTACTTCACTTATCCAATAATATTTCTGGGTTTTGAGTATTGAAATATTTTAAGTGTTATATAAAAATGCCTAACCACACTCCTAACTTAATAAAAAAAAAAGGCACTATAAATCTTATTGATTGATTGATTGATTTATTAATTCACTGGTTCCCCATGAAGAATATTGTGGTTATAGGTTTTCCCAAGGGATGGAGTGTCAGGCAATATAGATAAGCTGACAGGATCTTGCTCTTCCTGACATGTTTTGTACTTGTAAATCTACTTTAAAATTGATAACATTTGCTGCTTGCAAACCTTCTCTAAGGAAATGATCATTTATCATTTTGTTTATATCTAAGGTCAATGTTCATCCACAGCAGGCCATGCATAAGATAAGGCATAGATTTTTTAACAAGATAGTCTCCACCATACAGAGATTGTCTGCAAGTAAGATGCACGCACTTTATTTTGTAGAAGTGAAAGTGTTTTGGCCTTAGTTTTCCCTTGTCTCTATCATTTTGGCAGGAACTTTGTAGCCTATCAGATTTGCAGTTCTGCAAAGCAGCACAGGAAGCATTGCAGAAAAAGATGTTTACAGACAGAAAATTAAGATGACTTTAAAAGATTTCTTTCCCCCATGCTAATACAGTTAGGCTGATGTATCAATTTACATTTATTTACTTTAAACACATATGTAAGGGAGATTAGAAAGTAATTTTCTAGTTTGATTTCTGACATCAGAATAAAAGATCTGCTTCTCTCAAAATGGGGAAACTGAGATCTAGTCCTTAGTGAAGAAAAATACTGATAATGTGGAAAATGAGGAAAAGGAAACTGATTGGGAAATCTCTACCCCCTTAGCTTCAGATTGCTGCTCTTTCTAGAAATGGTGCTTCTGCTTCCATTTTGAATTTGTGTCTCTCACTGGACTATTCAATTGCAGAACAACTTTTGCTGCAAAATGAATAACTTGAGTACTTTCTAAAGATAGGCTGTTGGACTTCACTTTTTATAATAGTAGGAACAAGGTCAAACTGCCCAGACAGGGTATGGTAATGAAGAGATGCAGGCTGCAGTTGTTGGAATTGCTTTGCTGGTGCATTGCAGCAAATACATTTATGGTGATAGCTTTTGGTCAGTGAATGCATACATTTCATCTTCCAGAGTTGCACAAGGACAGTCAGTGTGATAATTAAATGGTACTACAGTTGATTAGGTGGAACAAAAAACTCATAGTAAACACTACATTTTATGGAGTGTCCTGCTTATCCTTTGATTTCCTTTTGATAAATTCAATTACCTTTACCTTTTATGCAGCACTGAGACACATAACTCACCAATGCAAGGTTGCATATCTGTATGTCAGAAGTTTACTGGGTATGATATTTCAGAATGTTGTACAGCTCATATGATTTTGATACCTATATAAAAGTGTGAACTTACCACACAATTTTGTATCTTGTAGGTTTCTTAAATGGCTGGAGAGATGTCATAAAATATTTTATCAGTAGGTATGGCAAGGAAGAAACATAATGAAATTTAAATCCCAAATGACTCTTGTAAAATGGTGAAAAATCATCAATTCTCAAACTGAGGAGAGAAGGAATGATGGTCAGGGTCTTTTCTCAATTTCTCTTATGCAAAATATTTCTCCAGGGGTGGATGAGAATCTCTTTGTCTATGTGAGAACTGAATTTTCTATTGTTACAGTCTTCTTAACACCAAAACATTACCTTAAATTTTTTTGTCACATCTCTTTTTTTTGCATTAGGAATGCACATTTATTGCAGAATTTCACAAAATTTTGACCTTTTCTTATTTCAAAAATCCTTTCCCAACATTATAGATACTATTTAATACACTAATCAGAAAATCTAGCATGTCAATATAAAATGGAATATACTTTAAACAGAGACAATTTAGATGAAGAATTATCTGAAGGTTATAGAGAAGGTGAAGCCAGACTTCTCCCAGAGGAGCACAATGTAAACATATAAGGCAATGGACAAAAGTTTTTAAAATATTAATTCAAACTAGATATTAGGACACAAAAATCTTAGTACAAGAATGATCAGACACACAGAGCAAACACACAACAGAGACATTGTGGAAGTTCCATTCTCATACTCAAAACTTGACTAGGTTTAAGTGTGAGCAACCTGGTCTAAATTTGATGTTGAATTTGTCTTTGCAATTGGCCCTGCATTGACCAGGGCATTGGACCAGATGCCCTCTGCGAGAAGTACAGGTTATCTCACCAAAAGAGCATGAGATTATCAGCAAACTCCCTTTTACGCTCAGTAGTCACATTCTTGCCAAGAGTTTTGTCTGTAAGTCAATATGCAACTCATAGAAAATGGAAATGGATTTTGTCCTGTTCTTGACAGATGATTGCCATATTGGAATTCATCATGAGTTTGCTCCTGTGATACCTATGTTAATATGCACAAAAGGAGAGGGAATTAACTGAAAAAGTACAAGAAATAAGGTATTCTCTCATTCTACAAATAGCTTAAATAGATAAGGGCTGAGAAATTATTTAAAAAAATGTGGTGAGAAATCATTGCTATTACTGATACTGTCAGTACTTCTTGCAGCACAGAACACAAAAAACTGGTCAAAAATTCTCCTAATCTGACATTTGCCCTGGACTATAATTGGTTTAATAAAATAATGAATCTTTGTTTAATATAAGACAATGCTTTTCTTAAAAGGTCTAAGGTCATTGAGCTATGAAAGGATTATAATTTTCAAACAAGATGACAATATATACCCTGATGGAACAGAGAAAGGAGTAAAGAACAACATTTTATGTCTGCAGATATACTAAACATGACTATCTCTGACTCATTGATGATACTATCAAACTCTTGTCAATAATAATCAGTAAGGAGCAGTTTATTCTTTGCAAACATATTAGCTTCTTATACCCTGAGAGCCAGTGCAGGAATGCATTTTAGGGTTTTCAGAAGGAAAAAAGGGCTTTACAATTGAAAGTGTGGAAAGGATGTTCAGCAGGAAAGGGAAGGCTCATAAAGCAAAGCCATTTGCCATTTCACAAGCTGCACAGATAGTAATTTTGAAGTCATTAAGATATCCGTTTTTCAGTTGCACCATACGCATTAATATGCTTTGCTTAAAAAAAGAAAAAAAGAAAAAAATTAGACAAGCAATTTAGAAACTCCGTCTCAGACAGAAGGGAATGTTAACATCAAGCAAGTCAGCCCAGTTGCAACTTGCATAGATCAAAGCTGGAAAATGTGTAATCATCTAATATGGGTAGATAAGAAGGATCATATAAAAGATCACAGAACACCAGAAACAAGACAAAAGCAGAAGCAGAAAAATTTCTGTAAGTCCTATATAATGAAAGCAATGAAGCGAGGCAAGATTAAGTGAAGTGCATTGTTGCTGGTAGTGGCACTGAAAACTGTCAGGAACATTATCTTTGCCCAACCATAAACTCAAAAAGGTATCATTATAAAGAAAATGCCATGACCAAACTTAGTGAATAAAGAAGCACTACATTGTTTATTTGAAACATGACACCTTCCAGTGAAATAAATATAAGATGATGCTTCAGATCCCAGAACTACAGTGATATTTACTAACTACGGTAGTAAATACAAACAATTGAACCTTTAGACTAGGATCAGTTGTTCCTACTACTTCTGAGTACCTATTGTCATAGTAGTCATGTTCTGGGACTGTTTCTAAGTGTTTTATTTTCTAGAGATCTGCCATGCTATTTTTTTATTCTAGTAATGACATGGTATTTATTACCCTAGTTCGATGCTATTCAAGAGCTTAAAATCTCTAAAAATACAAATCTCAATCACTGGAAAGAAAAACATAATTTCTATGTGCTTATTTACAACTGTCTCACAAGAACGTGAATTTGGTTTTTTAGATGGCTTTCTGCATGTTGTGTTGTTCTGTAATGTGAAACACTTACCCTGGAAAATACCAGTTGATAAATAATAAATAAAGATAGCATAGGTATGCAGACAAATGAAACCATGAATACAAGTGCCTCCTTTCGCTCAATCAATTTTCAAGATTTTTCTAAACCCCCATCCCAGATGTCATATGTTTTCCTTCACACTCTCAAGTTTTCACACTAGTATTCAGTTTAGAGAGTTCTTCAATTAGACATTATTAGACATACCAATCAATTTTAAATTATTTTCTTTTTGGAGATACTGAACACACGCTATTCCCAGTGGAATATCAGTACATTCTTAGCAGAACTGAGGATCATGTAATTTTGATAAATGTTACTGTAGCAGCAGATAATCAGCTTGTATGTATTGGCTTCTAATCTTAGATTTTACTTTTCTCAGTTTCTCTAACAAAAGGATTTAGCATGTACTTCTACTGAGGACTGTACTGATGTAATGCCATATCAAGTCTGTGTTGCTTGTTACTAAAATGCAAACTGAATCAAAACAGTTAATCAAGGCATTAACATTTCTACAGATTAAATTTAATTTCAATTTTGATGAAATAGCATGAGAACATAAATGATATCTTTCTTCCTACAATGTCAATTTTTTTCTTTTTTTGTTCAGGTGAACTGATAGAAGGACATGCAGTTTTACAATTTTTATGATCTGTGAAAGAAAAGGCAATCATGGGTCTGAATATGCATAAAGGAAGAATTTTTTACTTCATTATTTTCACAGTATGTGGGTTTTTTGTTTTTGATGCAACAAGGCTTTATTGTAAGAAACCTGGGAATTCAAAGAACTGAAGCCAATGGTATTTATTGGTAATTTTTTGAAAAGTGCTTAATGACAAATGGTCAGAAACATGGTCAAAAAAAAAGTACTTCAAATCTAGAAATAAACTAAAATGAACACAGATATTTTGATATTATTCTGTGCTTTGGCTCTACATCCCTAAAATGGCTATGGTGTCTGATGTGGTACTTTTTAGAATATCCTTTGAGCAGGTCTTCCACAAGTTGCCTCTTCATTGAGGTCTCATTGACCTCATCTGAGGTCTCTGACATCAGAGAACAGTTGAACTGCCTGAAATAAAAAACATGTAAGGGTCTACATTTGAATATGAAGCTCACAAATATGGATGCACATAGCAAAATCCTTTCAATTTTTGTATTAAGTAGGAGTCGGATAGAGATAACAAAAATATATAGAATCATGTCATGAATCATAGAACCATCTAGGCTGAAAAAGACCTTTAAGATCAAATCCAACAGCAGACTTAACACTGCCAAGTCCACCATTAAGCCATGTTTCTAAGTGCCAGGTCTCCAGGGATGGTGGTTCCACCGCTTCTCTGGTCAGCCTGTTAAAAGGTTGTACAATCTTTTCAGTAAAGAATTTTTTCCTGACATCCAATCCAAACCTCACCTAGCACCACTTGAAGCCGTTTCCTTTTGTTCTATCACTTGTTGCTTGGGAGAAGAGACAACCACCAACCTCACTACAACCTCCTTTCAGGTATTTGTATAGAGGGATAAGGTCTTCCCTGAACCTCCTTTTTCCAGACTAAAAAACCACCAACTTGCAAAGGTTTGTGGGAACTGCTGAGAATGTAAAAGTAAAATGGCTTTTCTGACTGCTGTTTATACCTGTATTATGTTATTCATTCAACGGGTAGCTGAAGAATACCTATTCCTTCATTTACTACACATCACATGCTTTCCTACAGAAAGGCAGTACTTGAATGGGCTCTGATTTGATAACACTTAGAGATATTACCAAACAACAGATACCTAGATCATTAATCAGCAACACTTAATCATTAATGTGAACACAAACTTACACCATAAACTTCAGTTTAATTTTCAAGCCTAAGTGAGATACAAAATTTTGTAAAATTCCACATAATACATTAAATCAAACATCTCTATCTTGGAAGACATTGTTACATATCTCATCTGTGCAAATTCTGTCATGTAAGTGTTAGGGGTTTACAGCAGAATAAATGGATATGGTTTTGTGTAGATGCTTGAGAGTATATTCGAGAACACAGTAATAAAAGACATTTTACAGTTTAAATTACAAAAAAAAAAAAAAGGTGCTGTTTTGTTTGTGGGTTTTGGTTTTGTTTTTGTTTGGGTTTTGTTTCTTTTGTAATTGAATATGTGGTACTGAAACAGATTTCACCATTGTGATATCCGAATAATATGTTTGGGCAGCCCTTAATATTAAAAACTGCCAGGAAAACAATTAAGAAGAAATTACTTATTTAGCTTCTTGTTAGCTAACTGATAGTAAAATGAAGCCTGAAATGGAACCTCCTTTCTTTCCCCAGCTAGATTAATGTTGACTGCCCATTTTGATTTGTGCAAGGCTAAATCATTGAAAGTCGTTTCCTTTAATTCCCCATTGATTTTTTCTTACATATACTTTTAAGCTATCTATTCTAGGAATTTTCCAGAAATGTAAACTTCAGTTATTTTTTCCAGCTACACTCATTTGGTTATATTCTTCGTTTACTTAACGCAGTGTTTGCCTTTATGTCACTTCAACAATATAACACTGTACTCAGGATCCCTGACTCTGAGCAGCAATACTTTGGTAGATCAGAAAGCACAATTGGTTTAGCAAATGGTAGAAGAAACTTTAAAAACATACTGTAGTGATCATAGTCTTTACCTATGTGTTTAATTGCAAGCATGGATAAGCTAAAATATAATTTTGCAAAACTGGGAAATCTTAGGTAGTGCCTTAATTATTTTGGGGAGTGATTCAGAGAGGCAGCTGTGTTTTCTCTTGTCCCCAGGTGTGATAAAACAGATATTAAGTATGCATTCTCTCCCTTTCTCATAAAATGTATGGCTATCTATGCATGTACCCCTACTCTTTTGCAGGGTGCTGTTTCCCAGCTTGATGCAAAGATGATAAGATCTAACTATGATTTTTAAGTGGTTTGCTGAGTGAGAGCACAGCTGATAGAAGAAGCGTTCAGTAGGTTTAGATCAGGTTTTTGATGTAATGTTCTCTTTTAACAACAAACTTGTTGTTTCTGAGAAAATACAGAAAGAAAATACATAAATGAGTATTTATTTGTCTTAAATAAGCTGATGTATAGGCAGAAACAGTACAAATATGAAAGTTGTAATAATCTCACATTGCACAACCTATTTCCCTACTTAATTTTGAAGTGATGAGGTCCTTTTCCTTATATTACTCAACATCTCATAGTTATAAGTAATGTTGGGGTTTCTTTTAACTCTCAGCACAAGTTATTTTATTTATTTATTTATTTAAATCTTTGTTTAGAAATTAACTGTGCATCAAGTAACATGTCTGTGGGTCAAGGTCTATAAACATGAATTTTCCCTCTCATGTAATAATGTACTGCATAAGTAATGATGTACTTAGAGATGAAAGTGTGGTGAGGACTGTAAGTTTAAAAATGCAGTTTATAATTCATGGTCAAGAATGTATTTGGACATGCTGATGCTGTTAGGGAGCTTGCTTATCTAGATGAAACAACCTTCCTACAAAAATCAAGAGTATCTGTCAAGCTAAGATGCTATGTGAACATATGTAATAGACACACGCATAGCCACATAACCAGATCTTGTTATTACTTAATTTAAAACACTTTGTGACATCATAAGTCACTCCATTAGCTTTTTATCTTTTTTTTTCTTTTCATGATGTGCTTGATTTGCCTGGCTGCCTCTAGTTAATTCCTCTTCCTTAAAAGGGAGGGAGCTGAAAATATGATGGAAAACTTCTGGGTTGAGATGCAGATGGGGGAAATTCTTACCAATTAGTGTCACAGGTGAAATAGACTAAACTTAGAGAACATTAATTTAATTTCTTTCTAATTAAAATAGATTAAATTAATGATAAATAAAGTCAAACTAAAAAATCCATCTTCTGTCCATCCTCCCTTCTTCCTAGGCTTAACTTCTTCCTTTGTAAGATCTTCACTTCCTCCTCTATCTTCCCTCCCCTAACCCATTAGTGGATAAGATCAATTTTTTGTGGTGTTATACCTTCCCTACTTGACAAGTGAGTTTTCCCCGTTTCCATTTTGCTCTTGCTTAATTTTCTTGTATTCAACTCAGTCTTAATTATATCAGTTGTCTCAATAATATTGATTGCCAGAGCTTTAACTCATGTTGTGATGGTTTACAACTTAGCATTGGAAAACATTTCTCTGACATCAGTAGCGGTAAACTGTCCGCAGCAAGTTTAGGCACTTTGTGCCAATGCTCCAACGGTGCCAAGTCATCCATTTCTCCCTGTACATATCCTTCCCCACCACAACGCCTACAATGCTTGAGTATCAGAGGATACTTGACATTGGAGCTCTCTGTCCCAAAGGGAGCAAGATGGGTTCAGGATTCTGCAGTTTTGCTTATAGAGGCTGCGAACAAGGAAGAGTGGAGAATCTGATTTCCAGAGAAAATGATAAGCATGTATCACGACATCTTTTTTTGAAAGAAAGTGTAGAATGCTATTCTGGAGAATTTTTTAAATGTAATTTTGAAAACAAAAAGCCTATTATCTATTTCTGTAGAAGGCAACTGAAAGCTCATAGGCAGGTAAGGCAATAAATTTGTGTATTTTATACATTTTTTGATTTCAGCTTTTTGAAGGGAGGATTTTCAGATGGTGTGTTCATCAGGTTTACCATTTCTTTCAGGAAGAATTTTAAATAAGGAACATGTTCATTATATTAATAGTGGACAGTAGAATTTTGCATAGTAATATTTGACTGCAGTTAATGAACATTAACTTTTTCATTCAATTCTTTTGCACTCCTGTTGTGTGCATATATCACGATAAATAAAAATAAAGTAGTTAGTTAGAAAACAAAAAAATTAGAACTCAGTACTTAACAGAGTTAGAAACTATTTCAAATATTGCCATCAAAAAACTATCTAGCATAAAAATTACAACTTACTTTAATTTCATGTCCTTGCAGAAACAACAAAAGCCAAGAAATATAAGACTTTATGTGAAATTTCAAAGAGAGGTACTGCATAAAAATAGCCTAGGGAGTTCAAAAAAATGCATAAGAAAGTTGGCATGATTAACTTGCTGAGTCATAGAAAATATTTAATTCAAGAAGGCATTGTTCAGGAAAGTGAAATTGTGTGCAACTGAAGAAAATGAAAGGAACAACAAATTCTAGCAGGTTAAATATAAAAGGTAGTCCAAAAATAGAGTTGGAGAACAACTTTCAAAGGGCATAAAAGCCATTAATAAATCCTTTCCTAAAGGCAACAGAAGCAGGAAACCTGCATAGATATGTAAAAAAAGAAGTTCCCTGAAATAATAATGAAATAGCAGAAATAATAAATTAATATTTTGCATCTTTATTCACTGCTGAAGAAATGGAAAAAGTCATGATTCTTGGCTTTTTGCAGGGAAAGTCTCAGAGGTCTGATTGTAAGTTGGAGGGTTAGTAGAAAGATTTACAAAACCGGCAAAGTGAAGGGCAAAAAATT
This sequence comes from Pardalotus punctatus, assembly GCA_013400915.1. Classification (NCBI taxonomy): domain Eukaryota; kingdom Metazoa; phylum Chordata; class Aves; order Passeriformes; family Pardalotidae; genus Pardalotus; species Pardalotus punctatus. Next base: position 59,861 of record VZTX01007706.1, on the reverse strand, counting down.
GACAGTATGTTTTTCACTCTCAGAATAGTGGAAGAATGCCCCTCATTTGCTGAAAATTTCATCCTGATGAGGACTCTTATCTAAGATATAGGACTCTTCCTCCAATTCTCTCCTATGTCTGAGCCCACTTCAGCTCATGAGGCTGCATGTTAGGTACTTGGATATGTAAGGCATTCTGTTTTCTGTTTATTTCAGATGGATGACCTCCAAGTATCCATATGAGACCAATCTTCTTGTGTGGTCACTGGCTAAGTACTTTTGTCAAGTAGAGAAAATCTGAAATAAACAAATGAAGGAGCACTTCTTGAAAAATAAGCCTAATAGTCTGGTGGATTTAATATTAATTAAAAAAAAATTAAACATATATTGTAATTTTGACCATAATTAGGTGCTGGTAGACTTGGTCGTATCTTTTTCTTCTGTGAAAGCTGTTTGGCACTATGTTTCTGCCTGATTTTTCCATGGATGTGAAGTTGGTATTAAAAAAAAACTGAGGTCACCATAAATACTGTGAAGAATTGGATGCTACTATCCTATGAAATAATTCTTCATAAAAAGAATGTTATGCACAAAAAGTTTTGAATCATTCCGTACAATTGGCTGTAATCATGGATCATGTTTGGTAACGGTATTTTCTACATTGGAGTTAATGTTACAAACAACATGACCCATTTCCTGTCATTTTAATGTCAACAAAATGAGGAAAAATAGTATTTGCAATCTTTCACACGAAAAGGCTATGGAACATAAGGGTGTCAATTATCTACCAATTGCTTATATACACGCTGGCATCTGGGTTTGCAAATAGATTTTTAAATGAAACTTGCTAGGTGTCCACTACCAATGAAAAACCATTATGTCCATGGTTGAAAGTAAGTAAATAGATATGATAACATGAGCAGTTTTGGTAACATATATTAAAAAAAAAAGGAAAAAAAAAAAAGTATGGTTTTGAAACACTCTGGTAATAAACAGGCACAAGCGGTACTAATTAATGACTCTTGGAAGTATGATGGTGTGAGGAAATAGGAAAACTTCAATATCAGGCAATATTACTGATATCCAAGATTAACATGAAATTTGCATCCATGTAAATCTTGCTGCTGATTATCTAAGTTAAACACTGCATCATTCCCAAACACTTCAGAGTAGAATTGCATATATCTTCATAGAAATTTTTGATATTACACAATTCCAACAATAACTTTCATTTTGCTTCTTTTGTTTTTTGATAAATAGAATCAGTAAATTATAATAAATAAATTTGAAAGTACAATGGAGCAAAAATTTATATTTTTTACCTACTTATACTGTCAGAACATGTGTTTTTCTCCAGAGCAACATAGCTGTCATTTGCCCTTGTATCTGTTTCTGCAGATAAGATAGTACAGTTCTGAAGGACCCATTCTTTAATGGATAGGTGTGATTTTAAAGACTCAGCTATGTTCACATTGGAAGTGAAGTGATAGGTGACAGAGGTAGGGCAAATACTATACCAAAAATAACTGCTACAGCAGTTATTCTTGATCTTGTGTTCTCTCAACACAACCTTCTGTTATGGGACCTCATTTTTATTGGGAGAATAAAAATTGGTTTCCAAAAATAAACAATCAGCCATTTGCTTTATCCTCCAACCCAGTCATCCAAAAGTTATAGAAAAGTTTAATCACTCTTAAATAGATATTAAAATAATTACAACAAAAAATGAATTTTTCAGTATGATTTCATGTACCACATCCTGTAAAAGAATCCAATGACCAAAATGATGACTCAAATAGGATATTGAGTTGAAGAGCAGTTATTACTTATAATAAAGCAAATATAAAAAATCAAAAGGTTGGAATTAAACCCAACTGAATTATTTAAAACACTCTTACTGAAAGAAGTAGAGTGCAAAATTAATATGGAGAGAAAAAATTTCATTCCATCATTTTTTGTTCACCAGTAAAGTTCTCATTATTCAATGGCCTTTGGTTCATAACACAAACCTGTGCAAAAAGAACTGATATGGTGAACCACTCACAGATGAGTGGCATTTAGAAGACAAAAAATAAATTAGTATTCTGCTAAAGATTATTCAAGTAGATATATTGAGTCATTTATACATCCTAGAGTAAGATGAATAATGTAAAGAAAGTTGCAATATATTTCACAAATGGTATCCCATATGTGAATGCAGGTCACTCCAGCTGACTAGGCCTCTTAAAATCCCAAACCCTCTAGTATAAAACCTGAAAACAAAATGTGAAATCATGCTGCCAACACTAAACATAAGGACTAACATCTAAAAGGCCCCTTTTGGGAAGTCCTTCCACAATAGGATGGTTCCATTATTCTCCCTGAATTTCCTCAAGAGGAAATGGCAGAGAAATTATAATGGCAGAGATGTAACTGTAGGGGACTGAAAATATTCATGACAGCCTTAGCCTTTCACCTTGCATAGATGAAAACCTTTTCAGAGCTTTTGCAGAGCCAGTGTAACTCCTCAAAAGTGCCTTACAATGTACCTGTAATTATGAGTCTATTGACCCATGGGAGTAAAAAGAAATTAAGTTTGAAATGTGTGAACTGAACTAAACCATATGGACTCCCCAAAAATATTTTCCATCAGAGGCATACAGTTTTTATCTTCCTTGACAACTGAGAAACAAATATGTTGGTTCCTATTACCACCTAGGAACTCTATACAAAATGTACATTGAAAATATATAAGAAGTTCAAGCAACATTCAGCATCACAATCACTGCAAGTCTGTGCTGTCATTGCTCAGAAAGATCACTTTATTTTGTGTCTATTACAGAAATCCTGTAGATTTCCCCAATAATTTTTGAAGCATGGGCATATGTTGATTCCATCTGAAATCTCTGTCTTGTAATGGCCAGCTATATAATGGTGCAGTACATAGACACTTTTAACTTTGAAGGAAATCTTGGACTTCTGTGGGTGTTTTTGTTAATCCTTTTGCATGGAAAGGTAAGTAGTTAAAGCAAGTATTGATTATTTCCATTACATACAAAGCAAAACAGAATCAATTCTCAGGGTAATTATCCTCTCCTTAACTGAGTCACTATGAACTAGAATATATTTTTTAAATTAACTAAATGCCTATGCAGGTTATCTGATAATACTAACAGCTTATGAAAATTTCCCCATGTATATACATTAAAAATATGCAATAAACCCCTATATTCTATAATTTAAAAAAATAAAAATAAATCCCCCACACCCCAAACAACACCGACAAGGAATTATAGAGTTATATGCAAAAGAGAATAATTTACATTCTATAATGACATTAACAGATAAGAGGAATACTTAAACATTAAAATAAAAACCCCTGAATTTTGGACTCCTTTCTGTAGATTTAAAAAAAATAATAAAAAAAAATTGGGCATTCCTGTATTCTTTATGCCAAAACCTTATTTAAACCAACACTTGGTCTGTTCAGCCTGGAGAAGAGAAGACTGAGGGGACACCTCATTGCAGTCTACAACTTCTTCCTGAGGGGAAGAGGAGGGGCAGGCACTGATCACTTCCCTGTGGTGACCAGTGATAGGACTGAAGGAAATGGCCTGATGTTGTGCCAGGGGAGGTTTAGTTTGGACTTTAGGAAAAAGTTCTTCATCCAAAGGGTGGTTGGGCACTGGAATAGACTCCCCAGGGAAGTGGTCACAGCACCAGCCTGACAGAGTTTAAGGAGCATTTGGACAATGCTCTCAAGCACATGGTGGGATTCTTTGGTATGGTTCTGTGCCAGGAGTTGGACTTCATGATCCTTGTGGGTGCCTTCCAACTCAGCATATTCTGTGATTACTTTCAATAATTACTATATTGACTGCATGTGACAAAAGGAAGACTATATGCTGCCACTGTTAGTAGCACTAACAGGAACTAATTTTGGTGGAGAATGTGGAAAACAGGGAGATGATGAAAGACAGCTTCACCAAGGGAAAATAACGCCTGTCCCAGCGTGTGAGGGAGTGGCTACAGCAGTGGAAAAGGGAAGGGCTACAGCTGATACCTACCTGGTCTTCTGAAAGGTCTTTGATACACATCCTCACAGCATTCTTGGAGCTAAATTGATGATGTGTGGTGTTGATAGATAAGGAATTGGCTGGATAGCCATATCAAAAGAGTTACTGTGTACAGCTCAGTGTCAAAGTGAAAGCCAGTAAAAAGTGGTGTCCCTCAAGGGTCCATGTTGAGACCAACACTATTTAAAATCTTCATCAATGGCATAGTGGGATCAAGTGTGTTTCACCTCAGCATTAAGGTGAAACCAAGCTGAGTGACATAGCTGGTGTGCTAGAAGGAACATCATGCCATTTTGGGGAATATTAACATAGCTGAAGAGTGGGCCCATATTAATTTTATGAAGTTCAAGAAGACCAAGTGCAAAATCCTGTGCCTGGATTTGGGTAATTCACAATATCAGCACAAACTAGGGATAAACTCATTGGGAACAGCCCTGTGGAGACGGAATTTGGAATACTGGTGGATGAAAAATTGGAACTGGTCTGTCAACGTGTGCTTGCAGCCCAGAAAGACACCTGCGACCTAGGCTGCATAAAAAGAAGTGTGGCAAGAAGGACATGACTTGTTAGAACAATCCAGAGGATGGCACAGCAATGATCACACTGCTGGAGCACCTCTCCTGTGAGACAGGCTGAGAGAGCTGGGGGTCAGTCTGGAGAAGAGAAGGCTCTGGGAAAATTACAACTTTTCACTATAAAAGGGGAGCTTGTAAGAAATATGGAGAAAGACCTTTTACCAGGGCCTGTAGTGACAGGACAAGGTTAGTGGTTTCAAACTGAGACAGGGCAGATTTAGATTACATTTTTATTAACTATAAGAAAGAAATTTTAATATGAATATAGTGAGGCACTGGGACAGGTTGCCCAGTGAAACTGTAGATGTCTCATGATTTGAAATGTTCAAGATCAGGTTGAATGGGGCTTTGAGCAACCTAATCTAGTCAAAGATGTTCCTTTCCATGGCAAGGGGGTTTGAATAGGTGATTTTAAAGGTCCTTTCCAGTCCAAACCATTCTCTAATTCTATGATTCTATGTTATATTTGATTTTTTAGAGATTGAAAGCATTCCATGGCTTGTAATACAAATGAGAATAGAGTAAATTGTCTCATTTCTCTTTCTAGACTTCAATGGTTGCATGAATCTTACCACAACCTGAGAAGTATGCACAGTCCTCAGGCAGCACTGACCTGACATCACGCATTTAACTTTGACATAGCTGTTACACAGCTTTGCCCTCATCTCCATCTCTTTGGTTTCCATGACTAATCTGGGTACAAATAATACCCAGAATATCTTTTGGAAACTCCTGCCTGATTCAACTTTCTGTCATACATTGAGATCGGAAGTTCAGTAGATCTAGACACAGGTAGCATCTCCCTGAAAGTCTGCAGTTGAAGGGGTAAGAGTTATGATTCAAGTAATCATTTCTGATTTTGTGTTTCTTGAAGAAAACTCCTACCAAGATCCAGTTTCCTGTTGAAGAGCAACTCTCTCACATGAGCAATCTCTCCAGGGTTTAACTAGATCTGTTAGTGCAAAATACCCGCAGTTCAGTCGCACTTTTGGTGCAGATATTTTTCATATAAAGGGGAGTCTTGTCTTCCACTACAAATTAGTAAAATGAGATAACTGGATAGCTGTTCTAGAAGTAATCTTTGAATGCTTCACACATGCTCTGCTAGTGTGAAAGGGCTTCCAGAGGAGCCTTCCATTGATTCCCTAGGAATTCCCCATAGCTGGAAAATGCCACCTTCAGAAAACTGAAGATGTTTTTAATCAGTTCCTCTCTTGCATAACTTTTATCTTGTGCATTATTTTATAGTTAACTTTAAAGTTTTTAATACAAATATTTATGTGGACTTAAAAATCAGCTGGACTTAATTTTTTAGTTATTCCAATTCTTTTTCAAGCCTATAACTTAAACTTGTTATAATAATAACATACCTATAGTATATGTAATATTAATACCAACCTATAACTCATTATAATTTTGATTTTTTTTAAATTTGAAAATAAGTGCTAACCAGGGGGAGAGAGCTTGGGAGAAAGAAAAAGCAAAAGTGCCTCTGCGATAGCTTCATACAGATGATGCAGCCACATATATATTTCACCTAATGCATGAATACAAGAGGATATTTTTTGATATAAAACTTACAGGTTATCTGAGTGAAAATAATATAATTTAGGAATCTTTCTGTCTTTGATTTCTTTGAGGCTAATGAATGTCTGAAACTGAGGAGATAATATTAAACAGAATATCCTGAAGTTCATATTTTTGTTCTCCTTAGGATGTAGAATTATATTATAGAATTCACAGCTTAACAGGATATTTCCTAAAATATATGTCACATTTTTTAAATTATAAAAGTTTTGGGAGTTTTTCGTTTCTTTTTTCTGCCATCTCATGCCTTATCACATCAGCTTATTTCATCGTTGACTACTATGTTATACAGAACATTTTGGAAAAAGCTATTTTGCTATTGCATATTGTTATTATGTATTATACAGAATAAAAGAGTTTATTCTCTTCAGTGATGAACTGTTTTATCTTTTAATTTCTCCTTCTGCCTGAATTTTTGCTCTTACATTGAGACAACAAACAGAAATCCTACACAGATGTTCTTACTATTTTTTTCAATATTTATTTTTATTTTTTTTATATTTATCTGAGTATGGTAATCTAAATGGACAATTTAAACACAACTTTAAAACTGAAGCTTATTGTTGTGTTTCTATTGCAATTAATACAATTGATTTTTTTGTTTCTCCAATGCAATTCTTTCCTTCTCGCAAAGAAAATCATTCTTCCATTCTTTTATTAAATTTCTAAAGACCACTTGACTGTAACTCTCTCTATTCTGTGCCATATAATCTGTCTGGGATTGAAATATACTTATTTATCTGGTAGATAGGTCNTGGTATGATCCACTGCCACAACATTTTTTTCCATTAACTTCTGCTGTGATCACAGCAAGCAAAGATGATAACAGAAAGAAAACAGAAAGAAAAAATCAAGAACAGTATGAGATGCTTCAACTTGAATCAGGTTATTCTCCATCTCAGAAGATACCTTTTTTAATATTTTTAACGTTTTGAGCTCTTTTCCCATATTTAAAGGAGCAGTTGGCTCTTTCAATATTAACCACTACTTCACCATTAGCCATCTCAATTTTCTTACTTCATTTTGAACTCACTCTGCCTTATGTTTTCAGGGTAAAACCAGCAGTGATGGATTCTGCAATTTGAAATTTCTTTCTCTTTTTGCATCTTCAGTTCACCTTTCCTGTAAAGCTTCATTAGCCTAACATTTTTCATGATGTTTCCAATTAATTATTAGACACTTTGAGACTCAGTGAAATACTTCTATTTTCCTACTCCCAGACCACTCCAAGCGGGAATATCAGCAATATTAAGAAATATATTTTGGGTAAAAGAAACAAATTATTTTGCAGAAGGAGACCTGGCCTTTGGAGTGGGAAAGTAAACTATTGGGGGAGAATGGTCTGGAATGAAAGGATTCAGAATTACTATCATAGAATTTCTCAAAGATGATAATAAAAAAAGAGTAAGATAAAAGAGTAGTGCTGAGGCTGCAAATGAAACCCTGTAGTGCCAAAGCAGTGAAGCTTGAAGTTATTGTTTAAAATGTCTAGATGTCATGTCCTATCCTACAATATTCGTATAAGTTGATGTTCAGCTTGATGGCACACAGCCTGAAGTATAAGAGGTTTAGGTACATCAGTGCACAATGTTATGCACAAAATGCTAAAAAGGCAGATTTGGAGCTGTGTGTGTGGGTCTGTGTATATTGTATGTACACACACATGCACAGACACATACATATATATATATTTATATGTATATGTCTTCTTCAGTTCTCAGTGAAGGGCAATCAAAGGTTTGGGAGCAGAGGATAGATGACAGGTGAGGAAAAGAATGCCATACAGCGTTAATATAAAAACAAGTTACTAATATTTCTGAAAACTTGTTCATTACACACCTTCACTTTACACATACTTACAATTGCTCATTTGTTTTTCTGTTGAATACAAGGGTGTCTCAAGGTGACAGTTAAATTAATGTTTAGTAGGTTTTTTCTTCCTAAAACCTTGCTTAGATTCTGCTAGACTAAGGCGATAATTGACATTTAATTATCGGAACTAAGAGTATGCTAAAGCTATAGTAAACATGATGATATCATCAAATGTGCCTATTAATTGTAAATAGTCAAGAGTTCCTTCTAATAATCAAGAATTTGACTTTACTTGCAAAAAAGGATGAAATTGGCACTAATAGTAGCTTAGCAAATGTTCAGTGTATGCTAGTACACTTTAAAATGTATAACCTGACAAAATGAGAATAACATAATGTAACTTGCATTTAATGCAGTTAAGTCTTCATTTCTGTGGGCATTTAAATTATACTAGCTAATATATTTTTATTAATGGAACTCTTGCAGTGTGGCATACTCAGGTATTGAAAAATCAGGTTGCATATGCCTCCGTAATTGACATTGCTTGTTCATTAGGACAATAGGCTGTAAATGCACCTGTGACCAGTTTTGTTCTAATTGCTATTATTTTTTAAAAGTTATCACAATGCCTATGAATTTGACAGTAACCAGAAGTAATGGAGTCTGTGTTCACTTTTTTCTTTTAGTTTTTAAGTATTTAACAACTGAACCAAAAAATATTTTTCTTGATCAATGGGGAAAGAAGCAAGGGATAATATGAATATAATGTCACATACTGAAATGTGAAGTTGACTTAACTTTTGTAAATTGGAAATATTATTATTTTCATTTTATCTTCTGTGGTTTCTCAGCTTTCAAATACCTTTGTCAAATACTTCTCTCTTAACATACTTATTTAATTCTGAAAGTAACCTGAAGACATGAATTATCAGGTGGTCCTTAAAAAGCAATGAATACACAAATGCTGTCATTATTGGAGGGGATTTTTTTCTTTGCCTGTTTTTTTTTTTTTTTGGCTGGTTGTATTTTTTTAAATAAGAATCACTACTACAAAAAAATCCCTCCTCCCCCCCCCACCCTGCCCCCAGAAAAAAGTCCCAAACTACCTGTGTGTTTCAGGGTGAAGCACTTCCTAGGTCAAATAAATTCCATCTGATTCAGATTGACGGAGGGCAACAGATTTCAAAATAGTTTCCCATAATCTATATGACATGCATTCTAGGTAATAGACAGACACTAATTTAGTTTTGTACAGGTAGTCGATAGTGAATGAGAAATTAACTCAAAGTACCTTCTAGGTACATTTTCAAGAGGGTTGCAAATGAATTACACCTTAAAAAACAACCTAAAACAAACAGGGAGCACAAGAGGGAAGTTTGTCCTCGTACTATGGAAAATAAAAGAACTTAAACTGTGAATCTGACAATATGCAATGTTTCCTGAGCAGGAAATTAATCTCTGGCTATGGGAAAAAAAGGCTGGTACTTGCCACCCACTCCACAGTATTTAGATTTATTTGGAGTAGGTATTGCACTTGATATTCAGCATTGCTGGTAGTTTCTTTTCTACTGTATGAAAACAAACAAACAAAATCATTGATATATGTAATTATTAGAGAATGTGGAATTGCAGTTAAACAGAAAGATGATATTCACAGTCATCTTTAATTCTTATTTCTTTATATTTTACATGTTTCTTGATATTTTAATGAAGGCTGAGAGTGAGAGATTGCAGTTAAAAGCAACAAATAAATTATTTTTGGAACTGTGTCACTGGATGGTGCCATTTTAGGGGAGCTGTAACAACATCACTGATGTTTTATTAAGCAGTGTTCTAATTTAATCCCAGCTGTGACAGTATTCATTCTTTTCAGGATTTATACTGAGAACTGTTTTATATTTCTCAGTACAGCTGCATACCAAAAAACATCTATTTAAGTTTAGTCAATTTTTCAACTAAAAATATGAACTGTATTTTATATTCAAATATTACTAATATTATATATTGTCCAGTAGGAACAGTATTTTGCACTTGAGTGATACGAATAATACTTTGAATAAAAGTTGAAAGAAAGTGGCTTTAAAGACAATCAGTCTATATGCTTCTTTAAATAATAATAAAAATATCCCAACATGTAAATATATACTATTGTGTAAGTACATATAATTCCTTAAATTTTTGTTGTATTTAAAGATGAAAAAATTGAAGAGAAAAACAACTGAACAAATAATGACAACTGTACTAAATTTGCTTCAGAATATCCAAAGTTTCTATGTCTTAACTTTGCATTCATAGAAAACTTGAATCATGATCTAGTCTTCATTTGATTCACCTATTCACAGCCAAAATCTGCAATTAATGCTTATAATGACAGAACTAATCATAAAGAAATATTTAAATAACATCAGGAGAAACTCTGTGGCATCAAGTATCTAACACTTTATGCAATTTCAGGTTGATGCTGACTATATTATGAGTTATAAAAAATGTAGTGAAATATACTTGGCGTTTTTGTTTGAATGATTGTATTCATGGTTTTGTGTAATAAATTATGGACACTCACAGTTAAATATTTTAATATTATAACACAATAAGGCTTGTCAAGATCAAGAATAAATACTAAGTAATCCTGAAATGAAAAAATGAAATCAGTTCCATTCTCTTAGTTTTCAGAGTTTCAGAACAATACTAAAGCAGTATCACTTTTATGGAGTGAATATACATGTAAACAATTTATTCCTTGTATGTAAAACTGCTTAATGACAAATAGTGACTCCAGCTGAATGATAAATCATACTATATTTGTTGGCTGTCTTTATTATGATGCTTCAACATAGTCAAATATTCATGCAAGGCAATCAATATCTGCTTACATTTTCGACAACAGCATTGTTCTTGCACATGCATATTTGTTGGTATTAGGATTATAATGGGGAAAAAACATCTGTAGAATAAAGTTGGAGCTTAATGACTCATATTTACAGATTTTGCTGCCCATGGACTTAAGTGCTGGAGTACATAAACTGTGGTTCTTGTACCGTAAACAGAATAATGAATATAAATTCATCAGATATAATGCTGCAAGTATCAACTATTTTTACTGAGTCAACAAAAATGCAGCAGTAATAACACTGATTATAAATATAAATACAAGTTTATGTTAATATTTTATCAACTTTTCTATTGTTTGGTCAGAAATGTTTCTTTACTATTTTATATCTGTACTTTACTTCATATTATAAAAGTTAAAATCCTTAGACAAGCTTAAAAAATTAGCTGCTGAAGTGCTTTTGAAATGATGTTTCTTAACAGACCTTCCACAACACAGGGACTTGTAACTATGGATGATAATACAAAGGATGCACTGAGAAAGGGAATTCTCTATGTCAGAATAAAATAGACTTTTAATTCCCTCTTTTATAATTCAAGTATGTGTGCATTAAGACAACATTTATTATTGTTGTTGTTGTTGTTGAATACCTTTTTTTCCCATTTCTGAGTATTCACCTAAAGATAGATTGTTTTGTCTCGAGTTTTGATAATTTCTTCCTCTTTAAGTCATGGTGCCTTTCTGCATTATATAATTTAACATGCTAAGTGAACATTCTTTGGTGTCACACAATCCTACAGTACCATTAGTTATATTGAATTGACTTTATGAAGGGAGAGTGAGCTAGCCTGGATGTGTCAGTGTCAGCATGGTTGAACAAGGAAGGAACGATTTTTCATTATTTAACAAACAAATAAGAATCATGCCAGTACAGAACTTTCACAAAGGGTCTGAGGATCTAAAAAAGTCTGAGATCCACAGAGAGTTGTATTGAATTTGGAGCCCTAGAGGAGTGGAGGCTAACATAGAAAACTGATAACGGAGGATATGAGCTTCCATCAGCTTGCGCTGAGTATCCTGCACACATAATATCAATGTGAAAAGGTTTTATCTTATAGGAAAAAAAGGAGAAAAACCCTGAATTCTTGTTTGCCTTCCAGATCGTCTATTTCTTCAGCCAAAATAGATTTGATAAATCACTCATCCTGATATTTTAGTGGCTTCAGAATTGCAACTTAGGTGGCATTGATTGCCATTTTGGCCCAGCTAATGTATGTGAAACTTTATCAAAGGACAGGAAGCAAAATATGAGCTGTTAGGTATTTGTTGATTGCCCTTGTTATTTTAGTAGCCCAGCGTTTTCTTCAACTGCCTCTTGTAACAGAAGACAACATCTAGATTGGGGAGAATTTTTGACTACAGAAATAAAGAAAAAGACAACAAGATGCACCTTGTGATTTAGAAGTGAAACTGAAACGGTATGTTTCACCTTGTTTTGTTAAGTAGTTTTGACTTAAAAAAAAAAGAAAAAAAAGAAGACATTACATACATACATCTCAACTTGAAGTTGAGTCAGGAGGTTTAAATTAAATATTAGGAAAATGTTATTTACTCTGAGGGTGGCTGAGCACCAGAACAGGCACCCCAGGGAAGTGGTCACAGCACCAAGCCTGACAGAGTTCAAGAAGCATTTGGACAGTGTTCTCAGGCACATGGTGTGACTCTTGGGTTGTCTTGCACAGAGCCAGGAGTGGGACTCAATGATCCTGATGGGTGCCTTCCAACTCAGCATATTCCATGATTCGATGGTTCTGTGATGGCAACATCCTGTTAATACTGTAAATTAATAATGTTAAAAATTGGAGCATTCATACAGTCAAAGTTTTTCTCAGCTACTGTTTTTCTAGATAAATTTTCACTGCTACCCAAAGACAAGATTATGACTATGACTCCTGTGAGTGAAAAAAAAAGTAAACAAACCCCAAACCAAAACAAAAAAACAAGCAAACAAACCAGAAACATACAAAAAACCCCCAATCACTAACTCCAAATATTAACTTTAGCTTTTTTTTTAATGTCTAGTATGATAATTGCAAAATATGCAGCTAGTGCAACTTTATGCTCTGAGCTGTTCTGCTTTCCAAAAAGTAAGGAAAGAATTATATTATTTACAGGAACCTATTTGTAATGATTAATGCATAGGTCTCACTGAATAAGGCTTCAGGCTTTCCTTGGAAATTATGGTCATATTGTGCCAGCTTTTTCCTGGAGCAGCCTTCTGGGAGTTATACTAGAAGAGCTATTGGTTAACTCTTTTACAACAAAGGATTTTTCACATGGGTATTTTATATCTTTTCCTCTCTGTCCTTGTTTGACAAATTATTGTACATGTTCTCAATTACCCTTAGCTATACTTCAACCCCTGCAAAATTTTAGTGTATATTTTTCATGACTATGTCAAATACATACCGCCAGTCATTCACTACCTTAATTACCACTCACTAATTGCAATCCACACAGCTCTTCAATCACAATTTTTGCACTGTCTCTTCTCTTTTCCTATTATCTTCCTCTTTCATCCTTCTGAAGTTGAAAACTAGCTTGCCTCTTCATATTATCCTTTTACATTCATTTCTGTGTCTTGTTTCATCCTGTCTACTGTCTCTTTCCTTCTGTTGTTATCATCCCTATAACCCTGAAATAATTTACCTGCTTCTGTTACAAATATTCTCCAGAGGATGTTCAGACAATTCTCGCTATTTATGACAACTTCATTATTACCAAATCTAGTAATTATGTGGAATTCCAAGTCAAAGGGTGTAACTTAGACAATGATGAACTCATTAATGAGATTATGTGTAAGTAAAAGTACACAGACCCTTTAGTGAGACTAAATTGGGTATTAGGAGAAGAAAAAGGAGGCTAGGGCCATAAATGTTGCATTTTGTTTTCTTATTTTTTAATTTTTTTTCCAAAATGTTGAAACTACAGCTGCTTGGTCTAGTCCATCACAATCTGTCCATAGAAAGAAAGCTTATAATAAATGACTTTTTGGTAAAACAAAAATGTTAACAAGACCTGTTTCCAACTCATATGTTTATCAATTTATATATATATATATATGCCACCTTCATTCTGTTTTCTCTTTTCTGTTTTAATTTGTTCATGTTTTGTTCCTACTTGCCTCTTTTCTTTTTCCCATTAACTCTGCCCCCTCAAAAAAAAAAAAAACCTCACAAAAAACAAACCACAGTACCCAGAAGTACTTCAGTCTTCATTTCTTCATTTTCAGAGAAGTGAAAATGGTTTAAATAAATTATCATTCTTGTCATGCCATGTTCAGAAAAGTCTGAGTGGTTTGTTATCAGTAGGATTTCTGACATTCTGTTGCCAGGTATGAAAAGAAAAGAGAAAAAACTATTTCTAGTTTAAGGAAAAGAAGATGTTCCCAATGGCAAAGGAAAACCACACTTGCTTCACTGAGCCACCAGTCATTGAGCAACTGTCCATAATCTATCATCTCCTGAATGCTGGTGTGCACTTGGGTTCATTCAAAGGGTAAGAAAATAGCCATAATGCCCATCCATGACAGTTGCATCCTGGTGTGGAGGTGGATACTGCAAGGCAAGGCTGGCTTTCCCCCTAGCCTGACCAGAATCCTGGGCATATGAATGACTCATTCTACTCTGGAACAAAAGGCCCATTCTACAGAGTGTTTGGCTTTCCAGTACTTGTATGTAACGTCAGGATGGATCAGAAGGACGCTGGCATAACTTGACTCAAATTGTGCCAGAATCCCTGTTCAAAGGTCTCAGTGAGTTAGACTAGCTTGCTCAACGTTGGTGTTTGATGCTGAGCATAAAAGAGGAATTGAAGTTCCCAAGGACACCTGTACCAGGCTACGTTTCATAGATCTGGTGTGTGTAGGTTCATCCCTTTTCCAGCATGACAGATTACAGCACTCAAAGACCTTTCCCACTACTCTGGCAGGAACTCTTGGCTCCCTCTTCAGTCAGTGAAGGTTAGTGAGACACTGACATTTCCACAGGGCATCTTGGTCATCTTTCTTTGGGGCTCATCTCCTTCACATTACATAACCCAGCTTCATTAAATCCACTCTTTGCTGGAATATCTTTGGGAGCTCAGCCTTCTTGTGCAGCCCCTGCAGCTGTGGCCTCTATGTCACAGTGAGAAGGAAAGCATAAGGGATATTCATCAGATGATGAATCATCCTATTCACAGTTCATATTCAATCAGTCATCCCTGGAAATGGTCAACAAAGGAAAGAATCTATGGTTACAGTCCTTAAAGAAATCTTTGCTCTTGAGAGTCAGGGGGCTATGGAGAGGCTGTTGTGCAAGCAACAGAGCAGTTCATTGTGTCTTCACAGATCTTTAATACTTTTCATCTCTCCACATATTTTTCTGGTGATAAAGGAAGGGCTGCACTTCCCATCCAATCTCCTCCCTGCTGTAGGAGAAACAGAAAGCTAAGATAGGCAGGCCATCTACCCTCTGACTTCCGTTGCACCCAGAAGTAAGAAGGTAAAGACAAAAAAAAGGGACAGTAAGATAAGGCAAAACTAAAAGACAGATATTGAGCAGACCACATAACAATATTTCCAGTTTCTGTTGGACTACTGAATTGCCCAGATGACAAAATGTCAGACGGATGTGTTGCTGGTCATTCTAAACCAGCAAGACAACAGAGTTTCAACAGTAATTCTTCACATAACATTATTTTGAAAATATAGTTGATGTAGGGTTGCCCTAGGAAAACCATTTTCTCTTATCTCAAACTCCAAACTGGCAATTTTAGCTTTTGACCCCATGTTTAAATCTGACCTGGCAGAATTCTGTGCGTTAAACTCTGTGGTCACATGAAAGCTCTTACACATGCTTTACATTCTTGTTTCCTTCTTCTGATATTCACGTGCAATGTATGGGGGATATGTGCTAAACAAGTATGAATATCAAACACATGACTCTAATTAAAATTTTCTCAGCTATTTAGATGCTAACTGCGTGTTGCACCAGTTCTATGCTGCAGTGACACCACTGGAAGCTTCAATTGATACTCTTAGGCTGGGCACCTTTTTTTGGTTGTAATTGAATAAGTTCAGGCAAGTGATACAGTTTTGTAGTAATTTTTAAAATTCAGAAAATGAACCAATACAATAGATGGGGAAATGATTCAGTCTGTCCCCTGTTGATTTATTTTTTTTAATCCAACAGAAAAACTAGTTTATAAAGGATATTGCAGTTATTCTGAATCAACTGAATTGTATAAGGAGTTGCTACCAAAGTTACTTCTCCAGCCCTACAACCATTCCTATATCTGCTATGATTTTCATTGTGGGGGGAACACAGCAGACCTTTTTAGCATGATAAAATCTTTATTGTCAAGAAACAAAAAAAGATAATAAAAATTAGCTACAATTCTGTCTGAAATGGCTGATATACAAATGATAGAGGGTACTTGAGTGTTAGATGGGGCTGACAAGGGAGGTTTTAATAAAAGGATGGGTTCAAACTGCCTGGGTAGCTGAAAGGTCCTAACATGTTCACACTGTCTGTAGGGAGAAAGAGTTTGCAGAGGGTTACTGAAATAATCTTTCCTGGATGCAAAATTTCCCAGGTGTGAATGTAATATATTTACCAGGGCCAGTTCAGAAATGAGAAACTTTTCTTTTTCATGCTCCAATGTACTACTCTTTGCAAGACTAGATTTTTACTAACTGTATGAGTACGAAATACTTTCATCAGAAGAAACATTGTGCTTCCAATAATGAATGACAATATTTGATCTCCTAAGTATTCAGAGTTAAAAACCCTGGATGTTCTGAAGTTGTTATAAATTTAAAATCTGGCAATTTGACCCCACATGTTATAATGGCTTTTTGCATATACTTGTTAAGGACTGCAAGACTTGCAGTATTTATACATGCAATTATAACTACAGTGAATAAAGGGTAGAAAGACCAGAACAGACTATTATAACACAGAATATTTCATTTAATGAGCAAGAGTATTCTATAACGGTTTATTTGTAATGACTGACGTGACTTTTTTTAGATCATCTTATTTTGCGTTTCAAAAATATTTCCCATATTAACCCACACTAGATTACCATTGCTTTTTCTTATTTGTAGAATGTGTATTTCTGTGAATGCACATGAATGTATATATCTGCACGCATATAAAATTAATACTTACTGCCCTTTTGACTTGTAAAATGCTATTTTAAAAGCTATCACTTTTTTTTTTTAAAGTGAGATCTGCCAAGATGCCTTTTCAGAAGCAGATATATAGCAATCAGAATAGATTCATAAAGTTGAAACCTGGACATACATCACTGTAGCTCATTTGTCAGGTAGAAAATGGAACTTTTAACTCAGAAACATAGGCATCTTTCCTTGAGTAAAAGCGTAAGTACTAGGACTGTAATCCTGTGTCCCAAGTCATTTGCCCTAATTCATATTCATTGTTATGAAGTCATGACATCATAATGTAAGACCCGAATGCCAAGAGGATTATGTTTCCCTCAGTGTAAATCTCTTTCACAGAGCTTTTCTATTATCATTAAATACAAATCAGCACATGCTTCATGCAAAATCTTTTAACAGCATTCTGCAAGACAGTTTTTTTCAAATTATTCTTAGACTTATTTCTGGTATATGAAAATAATCAAATTTAAACCAATTTTGCTACATTTCCAGTGTGCTGTATCATTTGAAATGGCATAAAGGCATTCCACAATATGGAAAATGGTTTCAGTGCATGAATGGCAACCATAAAATTGTTCTTCCTATGAAATTTTGAGCTCTAAAACTTATGTTTAATTTAAAACAGAGAAAAGGGATTTTGAAATTTGTTCTTATTAAAAGGTAAATTGCGCAGGACATGTATGCTAAATTAATTCTGCCTTACAACATAACATTTTTGGTTCTGACTCTGCCTTTTTAAAGACCTATTTTAGTGTAGTCTCAATCAAATAATATCAAGGAAAAAAAAATTATAAGTGTCAGGTGGTCCTAGTACAAGAATAATTCCTCTATATGCTACTGCTGTATCTCTGGAGGTTGCAGACTATTAAACTGTACTGATTATACCTGTTACTCTAATGCATTATTCATGAAATTGACACCACAGCATCTTCAAACAGTCTGTCATTTTCCATTACTTTCCATCAAAGAAGCCATATGCTGTTCTCACAGTATATTGATACCAAGGCATATACAAAGCAGACATTCTCATGGAAGCACTATCTGCTTTCAGATGAGCTTTTCAAATAATTATTAAACACCACTTTTAATGGCCTGTTTGATTATTCAGTCCTTAAACTATGAAACTTCAACAAGGAGAGAGATTGATGACTGCTCTTTTTATGTTGAAAATTATTCCATACTTGTAAACAGTTTGTCATTCAATGGAACTGCACTGAAAGGTATTTCATCATGGATGCTGTACATTGGATTTTGTTTGGAGTGTTATTCCTCAGACATCTCTCATATATAGTTTGAATATCTAAGAAGCAGTACTTCATCATCAGAAATCAGCCTTGTTCCCTGTCTCATCCTATGTGCAGTAAACTATGTTTTTGAACAACAACCTTTTTTAACAATATCACTCAATTTAATAATCTGATTCTGCACACTAGATGATAATCCTTCCTAAAAATTTTGTGAAATTCTGTGTACTCAATGACTGATCAAGAATAAAAAAATGAAACACTTTAGGTATCTTATGAGAAGGTATAAGAATTCGACTATTCTTATATATATGATAATTCCACTATGTTTTCAATTTCTATGGGTTTTTTTGTAAGCAATTATTTATTTTATAATGGGATTTTTATGAACCATTAAAACCTTATATAAAGACTGCTTGCTATTCATTGAAATATAGTCATTTTTGACTGACGTTTTTTCTGTGATTTTTATTAGCATTGAAATCCATTGTCTTCTGAACCAGTTGGGAGTAGGTTAAGGGTTAATGGTTGGACTTAATGGACTTAATGGTCTTTTCCAACCTAAATGAGTCTATGACTCTGTGATTCTGTGTTCGGTTACATCAAGTGTTTCTCTGTGTTCATAGCTTAACTATATATGGAGCATATAAGGATTTTGTAGGGTTAAGACAAAGGGGCATCAAATTCAATTGTGTAGAAGGAGTTTAAAATGGATGCCATCAGCTCAGTTTTTCAACATAGTTTTTATTACTTTGGTACCCCTAAACTAAAAGTGAACTGAAAATTCAGAGTCTGGCTCACCATTTGTCTGCACACAGGATTATTTGGAACATTTGAGGTGCATTCAGTGGAAATACCACATATACTCTGTGAGATTGAGTTTGGTCCTGTAATTCTAAACTAATGCCTGCTATTAAGAGGATCTTCAAGGCAGAGGGAAACAGCCTCCTGAGGGGCTTCTGTGTGTTCAATTCCAAATACAGGAGATGTTTTTCACACACCAAGCAAGTATGGTTGGTAGCTGAGAAATGCAATTCAGCTACATCTGGATAAATTTTAAAAGCACCTGAGCAAACAATCTGTTTTTTAGATGAAGTATGTAGGTCATATTCTCACAGTTAATATAGTCTATATTCAAGGCATGCAATTTTCTCATAGTGCTTTGACCTTAATGGGTATTCTCAAGGATA
Source organism: Pardalotus punctatus (assembly GCA_013400915.1). Lineage (NCBI taxonomy): Eukaryota > Metazoa > Chordata > Aves > Passeriformes > Pardalotidae > Pardalotus > Pardalotus punctatus. The sequence continues at coordinate 40,363 of VZTX01007706.1, read as the reverse complement.
TAAATGTACTTCTAGTGGAGGGAGGCAGTGCTAGCTCCCAGTAGTATAGGTCTCTGGAGTCTCATGATGCAAGGGGACAGTTTTTACATGAACTAATAGTAAGAAGAACTGATTTACACTCACATGGGTTACAGAGTCATACTAGTCACACCTTCTCTCTTCTGCTTCCAGTAAGGAATAATATTGACCTGTCTGCAAACCTCACAAAAGCAATACCATTTCATTTGGGATTGCAGTGAGGTAAAGGTTCAAATCTCATCCATTTTAGAAAAGCAGCCATGTACCAATTGACTTTGCAGCCTCTTTCCTTCTCCCAGGGCTGGGATGCAGGTGGTGAAGGCCAGCTTTACCATGAAGTGGCCTGGGACAAGGCCTGAGAACAGTCCCTGTGGGCCAAGATTTCTCCTGCAAGGACTGCACTGGAGTTCAGGCCCTTTGTCCTGGCTCTTGCCTGGGTTGTGCTGTAGACATGCCCATGCTATGCTTTAGTGGCCCTGACCCCCACACTGCCCATTCCCAAGCAGGACCTTTTCTAACCTAGTTATTGTCACTGGTCTTTCTCTGCTCTCCTTGATCAAGTACTGGGGATTGGACCTCTGTTCGGTGAGATCCCTACCCTCTGTCACCCATGCTCCCAGGACATCTTCCTTATGTATTTGACCTTCCTCATAACATCCTGACACGACATGGTATCACACCCATACAACAGAGAACAAGAATTTGAAGTGCAATTCAGTCCTTTGGACCACAGAAGACATGAACACCCATCAAACAGCTGGGACAGCTAAGATGTGCAAACATCTGTGAAACTGATGACAAAGCTGCTACATATGCAGCTGGTCTACTTTGTGTCTGTTAGAAACAATCTCTTCATTTCACTGCTGAGATACACTCAAGGGGTAATTTCCCTTAAAGAAAATTTCTGTGGAAAAATGTTTTGAGATTTGTGGGAAGCCTTCTCAGGGATTCCTGTCTTTCAGCAGATATAATTTGAAACTAATTACTTGTTTGTTTGTTTGATTGTTTGTTTGTTTGTTTTGGTAGTGTTGCCAGTAGAATATTAACAATGATACTGGCATTTTTCAGGTTTTGATAAGGTGTTTTGATACAGATGACATATTCTACACTTCCAAAACCTTCTCCTGTTATCTTAAAACATGGGCAGTTTTACTTGTGGAGTTTCTGCTAAATTTTTGCAGCACACTCACATCCAGGGATGTGACAGATGCAGCATCATGCCCACACCATCCTTACTTTATTTTGTTGCCTTTTGTTCAGTGTAATTTCCCATTTTATTTTTCTCCATATGTTTGATAATATCAGCATATGTTCTCTGCCATAGCAGATGACCTTTAATTTTATCTCATGTTGTGAGACTGATGTTCTATGACTGAAGATTTACCTTGAGAATGTCTCAGTAATGTTTAATGTGTCAGTCTTAACCATTCATTGTATTTAAACTGTCCATACCAAATGCTTATGGATGGTTGGTTATTTGATATATGCAGCAGATGTCTGGTGCAGCTCAGCTCACAGGAGTGGTGCTTTGATCTCAGCTATAGGCAGTGCTTTGGGACTCACTATTTAAGATATTTAACCATTTTGTATCAAGAACATGAAGACAGCCTATGGGTGACCGGCTGATCATTTGGTGTGACAGCTCAAAAAAAAGACTCAGACATACAGAGAAGTGGTAAGAACAGTCGCAGGGTACTTGCAACTGCTTGAAGTCCCTTTTTCTTCATTCCAGCTATGTTACTTTTCCCAGTAATTATAATGACTGTTGCTGTACTGTGTGTAACTCCATTTTTCATCATATTTAATTCGGTATTCATGTGATATTAGAATTGTCCTTAAATTTCAATATTTACAACTGGTCTAACATGCTTTCTGTTAAAAATAAGACTCTTCTGAGATGAAACTATTTGTAATGAATAGCATACTTTCACATATTTGCATATGAAACCTGGGCCTTAACCAATATGATGATAAACTAAACCTGTCCTTATTTGGTTCCATTTAAGGTAAAAAAAGTAGTTCTAAATGTTTCATCTTTGCTGCTAAAATGTACCAATTTAAAATAAGCAGCCATTTACTTGCCTGAACAGAAATCTCTATAGATGTTTTTGCAGAATTTCAATACTAATGAATTTGGTTAGAGGCAAGGAGTAGACATAGACCTTGACTTTATTTTCTGAACATTTCTTGGTTTTGCCTGTGAGCAGGAAATCATGTCAGTGTGGTCCTCACTATTCAGATTACCTTTAGGGAGGACTCTTTTCCACAGATTCTTCTGATTGTTATTCTGTCAAGGACACTTTCAAAACCTGAGAGAAACAACAGCGGTTTTCACTGTCACATTTGTGCTTGTAGGGATGGATGACATTTCCATTTTAAACTCCCAGTCTATTCTCACTTTATTCCATACGGTGATTACTAGTTGCTCTGGTGTGAAAAGAAAAAAGATGTCCATATTTAGTCAGAATTAGTCAGAATTATCACTGACTTTACTGGCAGCCACTGCCTTACCCTGAAGCATCTGGATAATGATTTCAAGACTTACTGATACAGCACTCCCAGATGATCCTGAGCTGGTTGCTGTGGAACTCTATCTAATGCTATTCTAGTTACGGCAGATTGACAGTTTAATAAATAATGTGCACTATAGTTGAAACCTCTGATGAGGTACTCAGTACTGCTGCTCAGTACTTTTCATTCCAACTCACTATCCTCAGTTTTGTTCAGTCATTGAATTATAGCTGTGTCTAGGGATCCAGCTAGACATCTGCTGTTTTAAATATTTCAGTGTTTAATCCTTCTAGGAGTTTGATTTTACTTGTTTTGAAACCATGAGACTATTATTGACATATGACTCCTCTTTAATCAAAGTTCAGACCAGAAATCTTTACCATGTATAACTTCTTACAGAGCAAATGTCAAAGTGACAATAACACCGTATGACCATTCGCTTCTAGTAAACAAGTAACTGAAAATCAATAATCCACTGCTGAGGTCAAACTGAAAAACTGAGGAACATCAAGCGAAAAATAAGATTTATTTGACTTTTTGATGTCACTAACAGAACAAATGATCTGTTTCTACATTATAATTCGTCTGGTCATACAATTAATTTATCAATAATTGTCCTAGAGAGATCAGCAGATTGCACTTGACCCCACCTGTGCAATTTGTAGTCAATAGATTACAAGTAGCACTCAGGGTGCTATTTCTATTGTCACATAACTTTTATATTCCTGACTTTGGCTCTTTATTGGCAACTTGACCTGAATCCCACTAATACAACAGTGATGTTCACTTCAGTATTGTCCGGTCAGGAGCATCAAGACTTGTTTTCCAGTGTCTGAACACCTTTGTGTCCAGTTTGTGACTGATTGACTTCCAGTAGCAGTCTCTGCTATTTCTTTACCTCAAGATTTCATTTATTAAAGATAACAGATGAAGCACGGAAGAGCCTGCACAATTAGTTGATTACAGTGAGAAAGTGACAATTCTTTCTTGTCTGTGAATGTAATTGCTTCTGTTATTACAGCAGAACAAAAGTTATCAACAGTGAATGTAGAGCTTTTTCTTTTTTTTTTTTTAATTTAAGAGAGCAGCTCAATTAAGAGCAGAGGGCAAAGATCTCTAATAAATTTGCATTTCAGCACAGTTGAGTATTCTCTGAAACTACACATAAGGTAGAACTAGGGGCAATCCTCATGCTGTAATTTAGGTAACACTGTACTAGTCTTGCATGTATAAAAAAGTTGCACATATAAAGAGAGGCCAGGTTGAGGCATTTTTTGTACAGTGATAAAAATTTGGGTGCGGTGTGTGTTATCTGAAGAGATCCGTTAGTGTTGTAAAAGTAACTAAAACTGCTATTCAGCGGCAGCATGATTTTTATGACCATCTTCAACAAGGTGTTTTTTTGGATGGTACATTTTCTTCTTTCTCATGAATACTTTCAAGTTATTTGCTTTGAAATCTATCTTCCTTTGGTATGACCTCTTTCTTCAATTTATATATCTTGTGGTCATGTAATGAAGAGCTCATCATTTCAAATGGAGGAGTCAATGAATAGCAGAAGTGCTCATCTTACGGTTAGCCAAAACAAAATCTCTTTGTCTTAATGAAAAACAGGAAATATCAAGCAATTAAGCTTTCATGGAGGAAATTCTACCTGTTACTGAGAATTTCATATGCTTCTTTTTTTTTGTCATTTGTTACCTTACTAATGGATCTTTATTGGAAAACAATCCTGAATGGAATTTCATATCACCACAGTTTCTATTTAGAGAAAGTGCATTCATTTAATCTACTTCTCCCCTTGCTTTGAACTCCACTTCAAATTGAATTTTCACAAAACACTGTCTTCAGTAGAGGGCATCACAATAAACCAAGAAGACATTTTTGAACTTGCTCCAGGAAATTACTGTGTCAGAAAGAAATTAGGAATCATTTTAAGTACTTATAGTAAAACTCCCTTGTTCTTGTGCTTCCAGAATGTCTTTCCATTTTCTTTTCATCTTGTTCCACATGTGAGTAGAAATACTCCAGCTGTGATCTCTGCATTAGCAGATGTGGACAGAAATTTTCTATTGGTCTGTGGAAAAATGGCTGCTAAGATGAAGATGCAGATTGTTGATCTGTATCATAAAAAACATGCCATGACACTAAATGTAACCTCCCCACACTCCCTTATTTCTATTATTTACAAAGAAATACCATGGTTTCCCAGCCTTTGAGCTGTTATTCTCATGTCAATATCATTTTGCTTACACAGTGGGAGGTGTTTCTCACAAAACAGTTACCCTGAGAATGTTTGAAACTATTCTGCTCTGATTCTTTTTCATTTTTTACTTCTCTTATTCACTATATGACTAGGTTAATGTTACACTAAACAACAGAAAAGAAACAGGGAAGGCCAAAAAAGAAACAACATTGCAGCTCTTTTCTAGTTAAACATAAATGACTATATTCTGGTGTCTTTACCTGTGTACTGATGCTATATACGATTTGTGGAATAGTACACATATATAAACCATCATAAAGTACCTTTTCTTTGCTGCAAAAATTGGTAATCACTGATTTTAAAATGTCATCTATGTACATTATTAAACACTTCATCAATCTAAAATAAAATTATTATTCATCTTATGGAAATGGGATTTTTTCATCTCCTGTCAAATTTTACTATAATTTTAAGAAAACCACCCAGGCAAAGAAACAGACATACACAGCTTTCTATTGCAACATCTCAGCACAGGCTACCTATTGTATAGTTTTGATAACACTGGGATGTCTAGACTCTATGAAATATTTGTAACTAATAGATTTACTCAGCTAGCTTGTAATATAACCAAAAAAAACCAAAACCCAGAAGCAAACCATAGATGAGACTTACTTTTTACTTGCCATTTTAAATTGATTCATGGCTATTTAGAGAAACATTAAAAATAATGTATCTTCACAGAATTTATAACTAAAAAAACTACATTAATACAACTCCTAAAAAGAAAATTGTTCCAAGCCTTATTGACAAAAAGAAGAAATCAAACCAAAAGAATAATGACACCCCTTCTCATTAATATTTAGAGAAGTGTTTGATAAAAATGCAACAAAAGAATGGTCCAAAAATGATATCCAGGTGAAAGTTGCTATTTTAAAAAACTCAGAAAAAATTGTTTTCTTTTTTAAAATTTTTTAATGTGTGTTCTATTGGTTAGGATGAGTAAGAGTGGGAAATAAGAAACAGAATCAACTTTGATTACATCGTTGTGATATCTCAAAAAAACCCATATCTTTCTTGAAGATGGTCTGTATTTTACATATATTTAAAATATTTTCTGCTATAACGTCTCTCAATAATCATTTCATCTTCTTCTATTTTACACTACCAATGGTGGGAACAATTTTGGTTTTATTTGGCATCCCTGTCAGCTTTACATACCCTGCTATTGATGTGCAGAGAAAGTATCTACTTTAATAAGTAGAAGGATGACTTAAAAATGAAGTGTTTTAGGAGCAATGCTAAAGGAGGATAGATATTTAAACCTCTTTTTAACCTCCAATTAGATATTTCTGCTAAGAAAAGTATATTTAAAGTACTTTAATCCTTAATTAAATGCATTGAAAAAGAAAAGATAAGATTCTCTGACTTTTTTTGTTTGGATGGTTGGTTTGGAAGTTTGTTTCCTGGTTAGCTACTGGCAAAGGAATATCATCAATGAAAATGATTGGCGGGTGCTGAAAGGAATTCTAGAAAATATTAATTATAAGATGTGTGATAAACAATCAGCCAAGACCTATTGTCTCATACATATCAGTTTATATTTTTCATATACTATACCAGTCATACAGTATAATGAAAGCTATGCTGATCATGATCACAGTGGTACAAAAATATAAAGAACTCATTAATAACATCTTTATTAGGAGCCTCACTCTCACAGATCTAGGTTCATGTCTTTAAGAGATAATTTTTACATGATTAAAAATATTTTTTATCATCTGTTTTTTTCTGGTAGAATGATATGCATTAGTGTACTAATGCACATGAATGTAGGGGTTTTTACCTTCTAAAATTGAAATTTTTCAACAAAAAAGGGTGTAAAATAATCAGGTTTTCTCCTTACTTCAGGCAATTACACCTTAATTTCATGGCTTTGCATTTGCAGCATGTGAAGTAAAGAAGGAAAGTGTCAGGACAAGAAACAGTGGTTTTTGTAGTCAGAAAAACACCCCAAGATGATCTACAGGTGCTAGGAACACTGTGTGCAGGATCTGTAGTTTTCATTATCTTTGCTTAAAACAATGTCATGCTGTGGCAGATACAGTAAGCTCCACATTCACCTACTCTTTCATTTGAAAATGATGAAATTTTCTCTTGGGATCAGAAACTGTACTTCAAGAAGACTTGCTTTTATAGGAATTTTGGGACCTCATTTCCAGCTAAGACAAGGACTCTCAAATCACCTTCAAATTCACTGCAAGAATGGGAGAACAAAAGGGGTTCAGATATTTACATGATTCTTTCATTATATGCTTTAAAGATAAATATACTCCTATGTCTTGACGTCTTGACCTTTCCTTTTTTTTAATTTTCACCGCCCCCCTCCCCTTACTGTCCCCTAATGACTTTTGAAAATTTTATGCTTATCCCAAAGGACAAATTCCACAGGTCAAGAAGGATTCAGGAAAATCTCTGTTTCTTTTGTTTTTCTTGGTACAGTTCGACACTATGTTCAAAGAGGGAACTTAATATTTTAGAACTGAGGAAGAGTTCAGAAGTTCACAAAACCTATAGGTGTGTAGCTATTTTAGAAGTAGCAGCATTTATTCTGAATTCTTTTCAGAACATAGATCTTAATACTCCACTTACTATGATACCAAGAGCTTAACTTTCAAGGGAATAGGGAAATAGAATATGATCAAACTGATAAATAAATGTACTCTTTGGAAATAGTTACTGCCTCTGCTGTTCTTATGTTTCATTTTGAGGCCTAAACTGTGTCTCACTTATTTAAAACATTTAACAAAATAATCTAATTTAAAATGTCTAATTGGACTTCAATAAGTCCACATTTCTTTTTAGAATAAAAAATAAAAAATATGTTTAGAAAACAAGCTTGTCTAAATAAGCATCATAGTGTTTAGTATCAAGCTCTATTTCTTTTTCAAAACCAAAACCAAATCCAAGCATCCATAGGTTTCACCCTCTGAGTCATTGATTTCCTCCTGTATGCTATCATGTGAAAAAAACACGAAAACATGCTTAAGAATTCTGTTTACTTATCAACATTCAGATGGGTTTACTCTAATTTCAAAGTCACACTATAGGGAATTCTCTCTGTAGACTTTGATTGTTATATCTCTGCCTTCATCTGTGAAGTTTTCTAGGGGATGAAAATTATATTTTGAATTTTAGCCGAGAAAAGAAGCAAAACTTCACTATAATCATACACAATCTCAGGTCATAAAAGCTTGAAAAAAAGCTGTAAATGTCTTTCTTTTCTCAAAGGCATATAATCTATGTATATATTGTCTTTGCTAGATATTGAACATCACATGTTAAAAACACATGTTCTCATTCAGAATCTTACTGAATATAATGAGTTTTAAAATGTCACACTAATGGAGCCTGAAAAGATGTTATTTTCTCTCAGAAGGAGATGTGCTAATGTCTTGGATACTCTTATAACAGTCCCAGAAATTCCAGGGTAAAATATATCTATTTATCAATAGAACAATAAATGTTTTTAACTTAAATACATATACAGATACTCTATTTGTGTTTGTCTATTTGCTACTAGCAATGTAAGATATAAGCATGAAATATATTTGTCAAAATTGATATAAGGTTGAGATAAACATGTTCATTCCTTTCTTTCCAGCATTCCATATGCAGCTTTCTCTTTCTCACTTCTTCCCTTCTTGGATACATTCTTAATTATTTGATTTTCTTTTAAAGAAACAGCACAGGTAGCTGCAACATATAAAGCAGTATGACTGCACCTCTAGTTTTCCGTTTAATTCCAACTGTTATAAAACTATTATAAGATTCAGAAATTACTCAAATAGCATGATGTGACAAATGAGTGGAATACAGTAGGAGTTATAAAGAGAGGAATACTTGAACTTGCAGAATTTGTTTCCTTCTTTTAGACAAACATTCCATACATATTTTCTGGCATGATGTTATCTCTGAAAACAGTTTTATACTTTTCTCCAAAATAACAGTGCCACAGAAAAGGAAGCAAATAGTATCAAAGATTATATAGAATTATTATTTTTAGTCTTTCTTATTCAAATGATAACTTCACATAGCATGACGAAAGCTAAATTCTATCTGGTCTAGATTCAGTTCTCCCCATTAGGAAGGAAAAGGAAAGGAAAGCATATCCACAAAGGCAAAATATCTTCTTAGAAATAAAGTTGAATGTTGCCTTTCTCTTTGAAGAAGATGATAAGAGTAACACTCAAATAATATCTACTCTTTGATAAGGTTCCAGACTGTAAGAAGAGCTAGTACTCAGCCTCTTCACGAGCTGGCAAAGAATAGGCAGGAAAAACCTTTCTCTAAGACTCTGGATGAATGGGGACAGGAGAGGGGAACAAAATGGGGCAGAACCTTTCCTTTCTCTTGAATTTTAGGATAAGGCTCTATTTAGAAGTCACTCCTTCACAGTATTGTTAATATCATTACCTGATCATTATGTTTTCAGCTCTTAGGCAGAAATGTAGGTGGGGAATTATGGTTTTTGATTGATATACTACAGTACAGACAAAAGACTGTGCTGAAGTGACACTTAATAGTTTAAATTTTTGTAGTTTAAGGAGTAAAAACATATATGTATGAACAACATAATTTACGGTATAAGCTGAAAATATTTATTTATAAGACTTAAGAAACCTCTTTTCTAGAAGTGTTCTAACAACTTTGGCAAACAATTATATGATAAATCATAGAAAATAAAGTAACTCATTGTTTACTACTGATAGGTAGAGCTTTCAGTTACTCTGTTATAAAATATATAAAATTTATTAAATTCATTTCTGTACAGTAAGTTCATAAAATGAAGGTAATTCAGACACTTTCATAATGCTGAATGTTTTAACTTGTATTCACTCAGTAGGGTGCCATAATATAACTATTTAGACAGAGTAAATGGGTGAATTCACAGCTATGTTCAAAGGGATTTTGCCCTTTTTCACTTGTATGGGGTCAAATAGTTGAGATTACTTTTGTATTACATGAGATCTTTAATACAGAACAGGCTTTTTTTGTTTTGACTTAAGCAACACTGGAATAACTTCATTTATAAAGGTTGATAAATGTAAATTCTTTAGATACTTTAGGCCATGGAATTTTAAGATAGTGTAAATTATTTTTCCCCTGAATATTCTTCAGTCTGTGTTTGTATAAAGAGATATGGAGAGTTTTAGTCAAACTTTCTGTTGGAAAATTGCTAATCATAACCCTCAGGACCTTTTCTAGCTACCATTACCAGCTATGGCATGATAGCTCTGCAAGGCCACATAATTAGGATGTGAAGCCCTGGTCTGTAGCCATGGAATTTTGTGACTCTTTCTAGCTCAGTATCATCTGATCGTGCAAAAATATCCAGCAGTAGAAGCTGAAAAGCTATTTTGATTAATTTGTACAGAAGACTCCTGTCAGAGTTCAAGGAAGAAGGTAATCATTCCCTGACTACATTAAAAAAAATGGGATTAAGTGTCTGATTTGTGTGATACCACTGGAAAAAAAATTCCCATAGTTTCATGTTTAGAAGGTACCACTGAATATTATTTGGAACAGATGCAGAAGTTTTTGTGGAATAGTCTGTTCTGCTTATTTGGGAAATATGAATATGGTTGTCTTGTAGGATTCAGAGCCCTTTCTGTTCATAAGTCATTCATTTTCCCTAATATATTAGGGATATTATGTCATACTGAACTCCTAAATAATTATGGTTAAAGCTAGTAGTGAAATGACCTATGAGAACTGCAACAGTCTACTAATTGAGAAATTCAAATTTTTGTGAGTTGTACTGTAGTCCTGTTAAAATCTTATTTCTGTAAGACCTTAAGCCTATAAAAATATATAAGGAGACCATTTGCATGGATATACACTGAGAAATCCATGCAGGAATAACACCATGCATGGGCTCACACCTGCATACAGTATTTTCTACTTTCTGTTCATGGTGGATGCATGTCTTCCATTTTCATGTAAAGCTGGTAACATGAAGACTGTGTAGGAAGAATGGTGATTCTTGTATTTGCCCAACAAATTACGGAATGAATAGTGACCAAACAAGAAGTGTTATGAGGATACGACTCTGTTTACAAAACCTGCCTCTTAAATGAACTTACCTGGTAGGGAGAACCATACTGACAAAGCACACAAACTATGCCATTTGTCATTTCTTGCTGCTGATGTGCCTGTATATTGCTGGAAATGGGCAAGAAATTGACAGCTTGGCTCTTACACATCTTTAATTTTACCTGGCCTTTATCATTGTATCTAGTATATTCCTTAGGTTGCAGTGACAGAAAGTCAGCATGATTAGTGCAATAAAATTGCTTGTGGAGAACGTGAACTCTCACGCCTTTCTCTTTCAGAGAAGAATTTCCTATCTTTCATTTTCCAGAAGGAAAATGTAGGCAGGATCATTTACCCATCAATTAATCACAAGTCATTTGTAAAACTAATTTTTTATCACGATGTATAATTCATGAGACTCAGTCTGCAAATACTTGTGTTCAGTAGATAAAACTACAGAATTTCTATTCCAGAAATGAGAATTGTGATACATATAAAGGTCTGGAAAATGGACAAGCAGTGAGGAAAATGTGCACTTGTCACTCATACCTCAAAAATGTTAAAAAAATATGGACTGTGATATTTGAAATAGGCTTAGTCTTTTAATAAAAACATTGAAAAGACTTGGAAATAGAAGAATACTTTAAGGGCTTATTAAGTTCATTTTCCCAGAAGTTCTGAACTAAATTTTTCTGCAATTCCAGTAATACAGTAAGCTATTTATTCTAAACACAACAGGAAAAGAATGTCTATCACTTGGATATTTTTAAACTGTCTCCCATAATACATTCCTGATAAATGAAGCATTGCAGGGCCAAGTTATAATGGGGGAAGAGCACCACCAGTGAAAGCACCATTGTCCTTGCACTACCTTTAATCTCAAACCGTAGATGTACAGATAGCCTTTTTTCACTCTGTTCAATTCATTTGCTTTGAAAGCACAAATACATCCATAGATATTTTTGTTGGAGTTTTTCATCAAAGTACTTATCAAAGCGAAATGGCATTGACCTTGTGTTCCTCTAACATTTCACTCATACTGAGTCACCATCTAAGTAATGCTGAGTTTTGTCTTAAATCTCAGTTATAGCTATATTTGGCAAAGAACCATGCTATCAAAATACATCTTTTAGAACCACTTTCCTATTACTAGAGAAAAGCTTATAACTGGTTAAGTCAAGAAATGGCATATTAAAAATAAAGCTTAAAAAATATTTATGCATAATCAGGGTTAGTGGAAAATGAATGATTTGTCATTCATTTGGTATCTGTTTCAAATTTTAGTAACTGAGTTTGAAGCTTGAGTGGTCAAAGTGCAAACAGAAAATATGCCCCATGAGTCCTGCTAAACAATCAAAGCCAGTTAAACAAAAAACAGCTCAGCATGAAGAACTCTCATATTTCATTTTCAATGAGTATGGGATCAGTGAAGAAATCATTACTTCATCAAATAAACCTTTCAGTTCATTAGATACACAAATTTGAAAGACACCAAAAATGTCTTACTTAACACCCAAGCCTATTCTGCCAAAACAATATATTTCAAAATTGCAATAATTCATTGAGAAACACATAAGAATTTAATAGAATTTTAGAAGACAAAAGACATTCTTCGGTTAGATTGAGAAACTCACAAATGTTGTCCAAGTTATATATCAATATACTTCTCTATTAACATAATAGTTAATCATGACATGGAAGACAGTTGTGCATATATTGAAGCTAAAACATTCTGGGAATTCAGAGTAGTCTTTGAACATGAGAGTAGAATATTTTTTGAAATGGAAATAAAAGATATGTCACTCAAACCAATGAAGTTTTTCCTCATCATCCCACACACATGCAAAAAATCTGTTATAGAAGGAAATATTTTGAAATTTTTAATTGCCCTGACTTCAAAGTGAACTAAAAGCACAAGGATAAAAAAAAAAGGAAAGATCACGGTATATGTGTATGAACTAATAACATACACAGCATAGATTTCTGGTAAAACTGAAGTGTCTCTGTTAACATTTTAAAACAAAATAATAAGTGTAAATATTTGAGGAAACTAATTTCAATGGTATAAATGTCCAAAAATGTACAGTGCTGCAAATATGATTGCTGCACATATTCATGCATACAGTTTTCTAATTACATATGCAAACATTTGCTTAAGAAGTACTTCAGTCAATAGGGAAGAGATTGAAAATGATTCCAAATATTTTAAAATTACACATTATTTCCTGAAAGCTACAGTGAGATGTTTAAATGCAAATATTGACAATTTTCTCCATTAAAAATGTAATTTTAAATAATCATACATTTAAAAGTAATGCTAATTGTTTTCAGTTATGTTACACTTGGGATGAACTAGATTTTCTTCATGATCAAAAAACTGGACCGTTTTCTTGCCTTAAATACATATTTTAAGTTTTTATCATGCTCCAGTTACTCATGTTTGTGTCCATGTCCTCTTCAAATCAAATGGCTACTGACTCTTCCTGAGTTGGGGCTTGCAGGACTGTTGCTCACTAAAAATTCTACACTGCCTTTCGAAGTCCAGGTATCATCTTGGCTTGGTTTGTTTCTCTGAACCAGCCACCATCAAAATCACAAAAGTAGACAACCACGATCCTCATCCAAGCTGCAATTTCCCTCCTCTCCTTCTGCAATGAGGAAAAGAAGTTCCACACCTTCAAAAGCAGTTGCTATGCTGGTGCTATCAATGCAGTTTTACGGGGTGGCAAGCAGTAGATTCAGGCCTCTACACATGGAGGGCCTCTACACATTGAAAATGCTCAATGTCCTTTTCAAAAACCTGATCCTGTTAATCAACTGCCAGAGCATCACCTTCATGAAGCATACCACAAAAAGGGCTCCTCCTATTCTGAAATGTAATTTCCTAATATAATTAAAGTTAATACACCCAGCCAACTGTCTAGTGAATACTGGCAGAACTTTCTCCTTTACTAGAATGAAAATCCCTACAAAGGCATTTCAAGTACACCTAAGCTATAAGTACAGCCATGCAAATACTTAAAGGGTATGATCAAATGACTCTTTCAAGTTCCCTCAAATTAAAAACATGAAGGATTTTTTGGAGAGCTTATATATATTTTTTCAACTACAGGAATTATTATTTTAGGGCCAGGTCACAGGCAGCATGGCTTCATGAGGGGAAAGTCCTGCTTGTCAAACTTCTATGATGGGGTAACCCAACTAGCTGATCTAGGAAAGCCAATAGATGGAACCTTGGACTTCAGCAAAGCTTTTGGTACTGTCTACCACAGTATCATTCTGGACAAAATACTCAGCACTCAGCTGGATACTTGTGTTATACAATGGGTGAGCCACTGGCTCATGGGTCAGGCACAAAGGGTTATAGTCAACGAGGTGACATCAGACTACTGACCTGTCACTAGTAGGGTTCCACAGGGCTGCACCCCCAGCCCAGTTCTCTTCAACAGCTTCATTACCACCTGGATGCACAACTCAAAGGAATAGTAAGTCTGCTAACAACACTAAATTGGGAGGAGCTGTTGGGTCCTTTGAGGGCAGAGAGGCCCTGCAGACGGAGCTAGACAGATTAAGAGGGCTAGGCAATCACCAACCATATAAAATTTAACAAGGGCAAGTGCTAGATTCTGCATCTGGGACAAGTCAGCCCTGGTTGTGTGTATAGGCTGAGGAACAAGAGGCTGATCAGCACTGGGGGAAAGTGACCTGGAGGTTCTGGTCCATGTTAAGTTGAACATGAATAAGCAGTGCCCTGGCAGCCAGGAGGGCCAGCCATGTCCTGAGGGGCATCAGGCACAGCATCACCAGCCAGGCAAAGGAAGGTTGAGGTCACTTGGTCTGCGCAGTCTGGAGATGGGGACATTAAGGGAAGGCTCATTGCAGTCTTCAACATCCTCAAGAAGGGAAGTGGAGGAACAGATACTGATTTCTTCACTCTCATGACCAGTGACAGACTTGAGGAAACAGCATGAAGCTGAGTCAGAGGAGGTTTATATTAGATATCAGGAAAAGTTTCTGCAACCTGAGGGTGGTTGAGTCCTGGAACAGGCACCCTAGAGAAGTAGTCACAGCCCAAAGCCTGACAGAGATCAAGAAGTATTTGGACAGTGCTCTCAGGCACATGGTGGGATTCTTGGGGTGTCCTGCAGAGTGCCAGGGGTTGGTCTCTGGGATCCTGATGCATCCCTTACAACCCAGCATATTATATGATTCTATGACTTTATTTCTGTTTTAAAATCTTTCCAGTGTTTTAAGACTCTTCTAAAGATGTGGATCTCTGTAACAAGCACATCTTCACTCCTCTTTCCTAGTCTCACTAATTGCCTGTTATAGTTATGCCATTGGAGACTATTGTAAATTCCTATTTAATTATTTACTTAGTCTTTTGGAGACTTTGCATTCTAGTATAGTTCTCCCTAAAACAGTCTTTCTGGATGCACAGCTTGAATTGTTTCGTTTTGAAAGGAATATTTTTCTTGTCCTAGTTTACTATGAACCATATCTTGTTGTGGCAATGATTTGTACTGATTTGTTTTCATTATTTTAAACAGTTACAGATCTTTGTCATCTTTAAATTATTGGCAGAAATTTTATTTCTTCTAGGCCATTGACAAAAGTCAAAATAACGTGAGGTCAGAAATCTATTCTAGCTCAGCTTTCCTCATAATGCATTCAGCCATGTTACCTTGTGGATTAGTATATTTATTCAGAAATTATTTGTGGTAATATTCTATGTTGGTTTTTTTTTATTTTATGTTGTACCTAAACCCACATAATTTTAACTTTTTATATAACATAGGCTTTTATACTTCCTATATGCAGACATGACTGAAAGGAGTTTGGAGGAAAACCATTTCAACCTGCAAAAAAGTGTCCCTCAGCAATATAACGGAGCTCATTAAAAAATACATTAAAATGTTGGGGTTTTTTTAACGTATTTAGGTATTAGTGTGTGGGTGAAAGCGTTTGGGCCATGGAGAGTTAGGTCTTTCTTTATTGATGAGTCCAGGTTCCTATGGTAAAGAGAGGCATATTATGAGAGAAGGCATTGCCTGTAGTTGTTAGTTACATTGTTTGAATGAAGAAACAAATATTGGACTGCAACTTACATTAATATATTTCTGCCACAAACTTACTTAACCTTATTTGTCTTATTATTCCCACACAGACTATAAGAGTGAGATTCATGATGAAATATGTGTTTCCCTTTAGCATGACTGCATTTCCTGATGTAGCTGTCATTGTTCATAGGGTGCTTCATCTCAAGTGCTGAATAGCGTACTCCTATATTCACTGAGGGTTCTGTAGATATATACCTTCATGAAAATAGCATTCCAAATCACCGATGTTTTCAACAAGGTTATATCATAAGTCACGAAGAAAGCTACACTTCTGATCCCTTTCAGTGTGCCTTCAATTCCTCTTTACATTATGTTGGTACTCTCCCTGAGAATAAAACCCTTCCTCTAAACTGCAGTGTATGTTAGTCTCCTAAAATAGGTCCAGCCTGCATAAGCAGGAATAAGTTGTATATTTAAGGCACAGGGTAACAGCTTTCCAGCTCATGGAAGAGCCTGTCAAAGGTGTCTTGTCTGTTATGTCCAACAATAGAAGTCTCTGCTTCACCAAAGGCATGGGAGAAATAAAACAGTACTGCATAGGTTCTCTATCATTAGACTCCAAGATGCAAAAACATGCATTACATAATGATGCATTATTCCTTCTGTCTCTGAACCAGAGAATGTGTGGAGCTGAAGGAAGGTCTTTCTGCACCTGCTTTGTGCATGTCAGAAGGGTGTGAACAGGAAGAATAAAACTAATTCACCTCGAATTAAGACTGAGAGTATTAAGCATTTACAATGACACATCACCTCCCACTGCCTCCGTCAGAGCTTGTGGCACTTACTCAAACAGCGCTAGGCACACACTGCAGCAGATCAGTTCAAACTCCTTAGAGGCACATCAGCAGCATACTGGACTACAGCATCAAAGCAAAGAAGGTGATGTGTGTCTGGCACAAAAACATATGTGATGACAGTGCTTTTTATTAAAGAAGATGGTTGAACTAAACAATAAAATCATGGAATCATAGAATCATTAATTTGGCATAGACCTCTAAGATCACTGTCTGAACATTAACCTAACACTTCCAAGTCCACCAACAAACCACGTCCCTAAGCAGCACATCAACTAATCTTTTAATTTCCTCTAGGGCTGGTCACTCTACATCTTCCCCAGACAATCTGTTCCAATGCCTCACAACCCTTTTGGTGGAGAAATTGTCCTTAACGTCCAATCTAAATGTCTTCTGGTACAACTTGAGACCATTTCCTCTCAGCCAGTCCTTGCTCTAGGGAGAAGAGTCTGTACAGCATCCTTTCAGGTACTTATAGGGATTGGTAAGTTCTCGCCTTAGCCTCCTTCTCTCCAGGTTAACCAACACCAGCTCCCTCAGCCACTCTAGACTGTGCTCTAGACTTGTGTTCTAGACTTTTCTCCAGCCATGTTGTCCTTCTGTGGACATGCAAGAAGCAAGAAATGCAAGAAGCAGAGGGATAAATCTCTGAGTTTTGCTCATAGACTTACATATGATGACACTCTTTATATAAATACTTGATGTGTGTCTACACAGCTTTTTTGGTAGCTTTTGTGCGGAGTTGGAGAGATTGGGCCAGCTTGCTAAAACAGAGAGGCAAACTATTGCTAACTATTTTAGCATCTTGGACTGTTTGTTTCCATTTAAAAAGAAATATTTTAAATATTCTCTTTAGGGAGAGAATGCAAAGTGGTTATGGAAGCCTCAGCTGAGAGAATAGATATATGAATGGAGATGGGTATCAGAGGTGTCACAAACAAGACTAATTGACCTCAAGCACAAACACAAACTGCACTAGAACCCCGAAAAACAGACGAATCATTCTCATAAATATCTTCTTTTAGCTAAATGAATTTAATTCCTAGAAAGGGATATAGTTGCATAGCATTGATGTCTGGGTTCTGTATTAGTCTCATGTTGAACAGCTAAACATGAAAAACTAGTGTTCCTGGGCCTTTTAAGGCATAGTAGTGGCAGATGCATGTCCTGGTGTTGCCATCCATCATTGTCCCTTTCTCCCAAAGTAGTCCCCAGAGGTGCAGACTCAAATTTAAGCCCTAATGTTTTTCTTCTATTCACCTTCAAGCAATCCAAATCCCTGTGGTCCCTTTCTACAGTCTCCAAAAGCTTCACACTCTTCAGTCTGGCTTGAGTGGACAGGGCACAGGAAACTTAGCAAGGGCCCTTTCCCCAGAACTAACACTGTGCAGCACATTGAACATCTGTACTAATGGGGAAGAAAAGAGCTGAATGTGCTCAGAGGAGTTTGATAATGTGCATCAGGGGACATGCTAACAATACATAAGAATTGTAATGTTAAATTTTGTTACATATTCACAGTACCCACACAGATATGTCCTGGGTTGGCTGGATCTCCTCTACTGCTGCTCAGCAGCCCCAGATCCCCACATCTGTGACATGGCTGTGTCTATAGAGAGTGTTAATCTGGGCATAGGGTCCAGCTGGTGCTTTTTTCAATGCTGTCAGCTGGAGCAGGCTCCCTTCTGGGCCTTCACTTCTTGCAGTAGCTCTGTCTTATAATTTGTAAGACTTTGCACTTCACTCCTTATTTTAAAAGGAGTAAATATCTCCATGGGGGCCAACAGCCCCCAGGAGTGGGGAATGACAGGGTCTGGTAGCCAAGGCTGTCTCACAGTCCTAGCCAGGAGCAGGGCAGTGGAAGCACCAGTGCAGCCCCAAACCTGAGCATTGGGCAGTTTCTTGGGGACAGGCTGGGGGCAGGCTGAAGCCAGGCTGGGACAGGCGGGGCTAACAGTGCCATGACACACTCTGTTGCTGCCTTGGAGAGGAGGATGCAGCTGTCTCATATGGTCCTTTGGTGACTGTAATGTACATCTCAAGGACACTATGTGAAAGCATGTAGGGTTGCTGTGTTTACACAGCAGGACTTTGCAGCAAGGTTATGAAGAAATCCTCACCTGATGGTGCTGAGCAATCTCCTGTGTGTGGAAGTGAACTTTAGCACAGTCATCATCTCTTTCATCTCGTAGGACTGACAGCCATCCCCAATGAGAGGATGCTCTTATTGTTTCCTATCTTGTGTAAGTTCTAGGCTGATAAGCGCTGCAGAAAATTGTAGATGTGTGGCAAGTGCATGGCTGAGCAATGCCAGCCATTCCTCTTGTTCTTCAGGGTACAGATGCCAGATTCTGGCAGTGGTCCCAGCTTCCCTTGTGCCCTCAATCCTTCATGTGACTGTGATTGTGAGCTCACAGGTTCTGAAAGTAAATCTCAGAGGAGATGCAATGGAGTGTGCCATCTGACACCCTTGGATGTATGTCATATTTGCTGATTCCCTCCCTCCCTTCTTATATGCCACCTCCTTCCTCACCATGTTTCATGTGCTATGTTACACTGCAAATCTCCTTCCTCTTTCCTCTGAAAGGTGTGTAGGAATTGCCATCTGGGATGTGAAGGTGTGTTTAGCTCCAGAAAATGTGCTTGACACGTGTCTTGCCTGATTCAGTGCCTATTGTACATTTGATGTGCTTGTCAGGGAAGGGATGTTATATAAGGCTCTGTGCCCTTAACGTTTTTTTTTGTTTTTTTAGCTGTTGAGGCACATTTTCCCATAGGTACTACTGCATGGAAAACAGAATTTACCTTTTTGGGTCTATACACAGAGTTGACTGATGCAAATTAGAGAGGTGATAGGAGTTACTTTGACTCAAGTCCCCACAAGTTTGACATTTGCTTATGTTGCTGGAAGAAAAGCTAGAATTTCTGCTTTGGTGAGAACTGGATAGGTCAGGTCAGAATTCTACATGTTGGTTAGTTTTCCTTGACCAGTAAGTCTGCCTTAAGAGATATACTATTTTTAAATATATTTTACTTTCTAAATTTGCTTGTCAATGATGTTATCGTGTAACCCAGGAAAGAGTGATTTTGATACCACAGAGAGTATTGTAAATTGTAGATGAGAAAAAGCTATATGGAGGCATAGGAGAGTAGTTAGCCCCTTAGAAGAGACGGCAACCAGAGGTCAAGGATATGGAATTAGTCTAAAAACTGAAAAAATCATGAAAAATTCTGAACCCATTTGTATTAAGATAGTATCACACATGATTTTTCCATGCTATTTCCACAACAGAAAGACCTAACCTCTAATAGTCACGTGAAGTTAAAGGAAATAAATTAATCTATAAATGTGAAAATGAAAATTAGGACAAGTAATTGTGATGGATTGACTATGGCTGGCTTCTCAACCCAGTTGTTCTCTCACTCCCCCTTCTCAGCAGGACAGGGTACAAAATAAGACGGTAAATTTAAATATCAGGCTAAACACAGAATTATCACTTACTTGTCTATTACCACCATGGCAAAACAGACTCAGCTTGGGGAAGTTTAATTTAATTTGTTTCTAATTAAAAATAAAGTAGAATAGTGAGAAACAAACAAACAAGAACCCTCTAAAAGCAGATGTCTCCCGCCCAGCCTTCTTCCCAGGCTCAACATTCTTAATTCCTTTATACTTCATCCACTTGCTGAATGGTGCAGAGAGATGGGAATGGGAGCTGTGATGAGTCCATAACAGTTCCCCATTGTTATTCTGTCCTCCTCGCACTATTTCCCTACTTCAGCATGGGGTCCCACCCACAGCGTACCTTCACAAACTACTCTGGAATGCATGTTCTCCACTGGGCATAGTCCTTCAGGAATGGAATTCTCTAATGTGGGTCTCCCAAAAGACACAGCTCCTGCTAGGGAATCTGCTCCTGCATGGGCACTTCTCCATGGACCACAGCTTCCTTCCAGACATTCTCATTTGCATACCCCATTTGTGTGGGGTTCTCCACAGGCTGCACGTAGAAATCTGCTCCAAAGTGTTTCACCCTGCACTGCAAAGGGACAGTCTGCCTCACCGTGGACTTCTCCAGAGACTGCAGGGACCGAGAGCACCCTT
Organism: Pardalotus punctatus; assembly: GCA_013400915.1. NCBI lineage: Eukaryota > Metazoa > Chordata > Aves > Passeriformes > Pardalotidae > Pardalotus > Pardalotus punctatus. The sequence continues at coordinate 19,516 of VZTX01007706.1, read as the reverse complement.
CCCTACTCTTTGGCTTTGCTGTCTGTCACAAAAACCATCCCTGCTACCACCACCCTTACATATAAACCCAACAGAGCAATGAACTGCCTCTCATTTCCAAAGATAGGTTCTAGGGAAAAAGAAAAAAAGAAAAAAAAAAAAGACCACAAAACTTTTAGTGTCATAGTAATAAAAATCAAAGACTTAATATATAAATGTAAAATCTTCCATATTAAACGTTTTGCACTCTGAGCATTTGTACAGATGCAAATGGTCATTCCCTAACTAACCAAAATTATTTGAAGACAATATGAAGCAGTAGAGTATAGTGCACCATACTGCTGGTCTGGTGATAAAACTAATCTTCAATTGTATGTTTAAAAGTAAATTTTTTGTTGCATACATTTCTTAATAATTTCTACAGCTTTTAATGACTTGTGAGAATGTTAATTAGGAGGATCACAAACTTGAAAAATTGTACTAGCTGAAAGAAAACACTCCGGTTTTGTGTGTTCTCAGCATATAGCTGCACAAGAATATCAGTGTATAATTACTGTAAATACTTTGCCACTCAGTTAATGTTCATTTTCCAAGCCACAAAATGTAACTTTTATTCTGGCATCCTGCAGCAAACACATAATGAAAACATAAATAAATA
>VZTX01007706.1:0-15240 GCA_013400915.1 Pardalotus punctatus | reverse complement strand
TTCCTTCCTTCCTTCCTTCCTTCCTTCCTTCCTTCCTTCCTTCCTTCCTTCCTCTATTTCTCTGTGTTCTGTTGGGTTAATAAAAGCAAAACTTGTTCTGACAGAAATTACTTTCAAAATTAAAAAAAAATTTATTCAGATTTTCACCTTTGTAAAAACTGTAAAATCAAGAAATGATGCATGTAAAAGACAGAACATAAAGTCCAGACAGTGTTCTTTATGTCATAAATGACATTGAAAACATGTATACCTACAATTATTAAAAAAGAGTAAAAATCACCAATTTAATTTTTTATTTTGGTTTTAGATCTATTCATGAATTGTACCAAAGAAATATTAGCAGTTACATTAACTGTAGGTTGTCAAATTATGCATTTGTAGTGTTGATCACATCATACACTGCAACAAGCAGGATTAAAAATATAGAAATTAGTGTTCTTTTACATGTCAGAATATTAGTTATTAGAACTTACAACGATATGACTACTATATTCAGCCAAGGACTTTAAATTTATCACAAATGAAGTTATTCCTTCTTATGTTTAATTTAATTTCCAATGTAATTTAATTAAATCCCCTTCTTTCCCTTTCTTTTTTAAGGTCAGGAGGTGCTTGAATTGGAATTATTTAAATGATAAGACTGCAATTAAAGATAGCTAATTACAGTGCCAGCTGAACAAATAAGAAGAAAGTGATTTCTTCAGAATGCTCAGCTGATTTTTAAGTTCTAGCTATATTATGAGCATTATACAGGAAAGAACCAGTATTTTGTCTTTCTGACAGCAAAGGTTAAACTGACCATTAAAACAGCAGCCAGGATGCACGCCAGGACAACTTTTTTTGGAACGGCTTTAAAAACTGCAAGACAATAAAAACCACCACCTACTCTCTCAATGACAGCAGTTCAGCAAGGAAAGTAGTTTATATTTTGAGGACAAATCTTCAGAAAATGAGAATTGTCTATTTTTCTTAAAATAATGAGGGCATATACTCATACTGCACTCCTATACTGGAACTATTCTGTATTCTGGCTTTCAGGGTTATACAAATATTTATAATTATCTGCTGTACATTAAATGTATTTTACCTTTTAATTAGATGTGAGTATGGACTAGGTTTTAAAAAGGAAAAGAGGCTTTGTAACCTTCTACTGGTTTGTTTTTTGTTTGGTTGTTTTTTTTCAAACTGAAGACAGTCTTTCATTTTAACTTGAATAAAAGTGTTGAATGTTGGATATTTAAATATTTTAGAAGGTGGTCACAATATCTTTTTTATGTATTTTGTTTTACATGAAAAACAACACAAATTACCAAACTAAATGCAACAAAAGTTACTAAAATTTCCTTTGCTGTGGAATAACAAGAAAGTAAACCTGTAATACGGCTTCTCTTTCTATGTGAATTAGAAAGAAATTTTGGAGGGTAAAAACTGACAAAAATGAAATGGGGCTTTATTTAGTAATAATAATTACAATAACCCCCCAACAAAAAACTATGTAAGACGAGGCAAACAGAAAAAATTGATCCTTGGAAATATATGATGATCGCCATTTAAAAATAAAAATAAACATAGAAATAAAAAAAAATAAAAATATCATGATACATGCTTCTTCACCAAATATTTAACAAATTTGTAAAGAAGTAATATCCTGACTCAAAAAGAGAGATTTATTTCTCCTGTCAGAAAGTACTCAATTGCAGTATTATTAAGAAAAAAATAGGTTCAGTGGACTTCGAATGCTTCAGTTTGTTTCACAAAAATTTAGTCCACTGATACTGAAATACGATATGAAGTTCATGTTCTTAGGATGACCACTAAGCTAAGGACAAAACTCCTCAAAGGCAACAGTTCCACAGGTTCTGTTTTTAGAATAATTGATGAAGAATACTTCAAAGAACTTAAATGTAGCTAGTTGTTTCTGCTTATTCACAAGATAAGGATTACATGGATGAGAGGAATAATAGATGCTGTCTTTATGTTCAAACATATTCTTCCAGATAAATAGAAATCACTGAAAAAAATTGTCAAGGTGGCCATAGGAGTTTCTGATTTGTCTCTTGGGAGGAGAATTTTCTGGCTATTTGGGATTGTTTAATGCTTCTTATTGCCTTTGTTACATGTGGCTTTGTTTTGTGTCAAAATTGGTCATTTTAAACCAAATTAAACCCTTCATTTAATTGAGCACAAAACCTTTCTTTGACATATGCTTCTAATTGTTTATATGTACTGTTATGAAACAAAATTTAACATTTATCTTATGGATCTCAAGCAGACAAGACCTACATGGATAACGCTTTCAGTCTTGGTTCCTTTTTGTTTTTATCTGGCGTTACACAAAACTAGAATTTTAAATTCTAAAAGTAAAAAGTGTTTCACCTACAGGTCACCTTCATAAAGTAGAATTTTAATTCATTTTTAGATGGCATTTGAAGGTATTCCTTTATAGGAATTAGTCTAATGGGCTTATTTTCTTCGATTTTATTGTATCACAAAATTGAAGACTTGTCTCCAAAAATGCAGTCAAAGATAAACAGCCAGTATATTAAATACCAGCTCTATATAAGCCTTAAAGTCTGTGAATTATGAAATATTATTTGAAAACAACTTCAATTACAGAGTATTTACACCAAATATTTTTCCTTCTTATTTTTATTTAGCTATCTTTAAAGAGAAAATAACACTCAAAATGTAAATTGTAATTCCTGTAGTATATTCATAAAAGTCATTAGAGCAAAGACTGCAGAGAGCATTATTGTGATTACCAGAGTATAATAACTAAGCTCATTTAATGTCTGTAAGGCCCTGAATTGACATCCTTGTCCCTTCAACCAATCAGGTTTCAGGGTGATCCCTGGATCCACACTACAGTCAATTGTCTTATTACAGTGCAAGAGATGCAAATGCCTGGGGTAAGGGGGAATGTCAGTGTGCTTTAGAGAAGTCAGCTGTGGGCTTTCTCTAGACCATAGCCACAGAATGTTGTTTTTGACCCAACTGCTGTTCCCTTCAGGAGTGTTATGCACCTTGGGAGGGTGACATTTGGTGAAAAATCTGGTTCCTAATAGTCTAGTTGTCCCAGTGGTTTAAAGGTGTCATCAAAAGGAAAATCCTCATGAAGAATGTTATAGCTCCCTTTAAGTTGACCTCAAAAATTACCTGATATGGAGATCTTATTCCCTCTAATAAAACTTGAGCCATTCCAACCTCATCAGAAGGTAAGATGAAGTTTGTTTTGGGGTGAAAAGCACTGCAGACTCTCTAGCCCTGAATGTGCTCTACTGTTTGATCATTTATCTCTAAGGACATATTCATTTCAGAGTCTTCAATTTCTCTACCATGTGCCTCTACTACCAACTCTTGGGCTTTCCATTCAAAAAATGTCTTATCATGGAATCCCCAAATGGTAGGGAGGAAAAAAAAGATGCCTGCTTCACCCTCTGGTTCTGGATCAGATTAAGGATTATATTAATAAGTGTTAAAAAGAATTTTAGACTTTGCTCTGAGGAGGTAGGAAAGGGTGTACAAATACCTTGGTCTGTTTGATTCCATATTCATATGAAACCCTGTATATGCCTGCAGGCTAAATTCAGGGAGGAATCTTTTCCTGCTGTGGCAGCCTGAGAAGAGTCACAAACAGCCCAAAACAATGCTTATAACAAACCCATATACACACTGAAAAATTGCTGAGGCAAAACACATACAATCAAATATGCATATTACAACAAAGAACAGTGTAACTCTTCAGTCCCGTTGCCATGTCATCTTCTCATGGTCACATCATCTTCTCATAGAATACCTGTAAGAGGAAACAGAAAGGAAAATGCAGTCCTACTTGAACTGGTTTTAAAAAGAAACTCTCACACTGGTATCAGTTTTATATTCTCTTTCATGGGCATCGGGGGCTACCCACACACACATATTGAGGGGGATTTTTAAGAGGGCAGCAGGACTTCCTTGATAGTTGTCAAGTTTATCAAGACTGGATGACCTGGGAACTGTAAAGAGTTCTGGGGATTGTCAGTCCCTTTGTTAACAGAAGAGGTAGTAGGTGACTTAGGCCAAAATAACACAATTCATGGACATCCATTTACTCCCTATTGGTAAATTACTTTGGTCATAATCTCCCAGAGTCAGTCAGGTCATTTTGGATCCTGAGGTCTCAAAAACTGTTTTAGGAGACCATTTGTCCTTAATACTATCCAACTGACTTGTGGATAGTAGTGGGTGTGGAACACCCACAGATTTCCTTCAGTTTTTGCCCGTTCTTGGACTATTCCTTCTGTGAAGTGACTGCCATTACCTGATAGAATTGATTTTTCTTTAGGCAGGAAGCTGAACTATAACCCTTTCCCAGTACTTTCCCCTCTGTCGCATGCTACGACCTCAGCCTGCACCAGACCTGAGACTATTTCAATTCCTATCAGCACATACGGTTTTCCTTCTGATTTGTCAAAAGAACCAATATAGTCAACCTGCCAAGTTTCCCTTGTTCACTTTTACTGTCCTTAGATGGAGAGAGGGATCTTGTAGGGAAAGTTTCTCCAGTCTGGTGTGGCGTTGCCATAGGCAGAGATAAAATTTCACATGCCCTTTGGGTGACTGGCCATAGTCTGCTTACCACCTCTCTTAACAAGTCTTTCATCCCCGAGTGGCCATGCTTCACATACAGCTATTCCAACAGATAACCCCATTTCCCTTCTTGTTCTACTTCTTTTTCCTCTGCTAAGACAGCCAAATGAGTGAAAGAGTCAAGTTGGTTATTCAAGAGCTGGGCTGGGGTGTCCTGGTTCTGCTGGGCTGTTCCCCATCCAGCTGATACTGCTATGGATCTTGCAATTTTCAGGATTTCTCCTCACTTCACTTTTTGCCATACCACTATCCTATTTACCTCCCATTTGTTTTGTTCCAAAAAAGGGAGCCACTCAGTACACTCCATAAAAGCTGCATAGGAATTTGTATAAACACAGACTGGCTCCTTATCCTCCAAACTCATTAGTCAGACTCCAGACTGCTGTTAATTCTCCTACTTAAGCACTGCTCACCCCTTCTGTTCTCCCATTATGTCACATCATCATTTGGTTGTTTTACCTACAGTTAATGGCAACAGTTTCCTAAAGCATCTGCATATGAAAGATGGGAAAACTACAATGGGAAAATTACCTCATCCCCAAAATTCACATATGATCTACATCCTGGCAGTTATGCAGTTTATGAGACAAAAGGTTAGTCTGAGCTCTGTAATTTATCTCCCACAAAAATAAGTAGGATTTAACCTCTAAAAGCTAAGTGTATAACTCTTCTCCCATCTTCTACCTTTTTTGGTTTAGGCTACAAAGAAACCCATTTACTTGAGCTGAGTTTAGCCTGCAGTCAGTGCACACAGTAGATGTTCCAAGCTGTGTCAAAGGATGAATACCTTTTGCGACACTGAAATCTTGCCTTTTGAATTAAAGGAAATGGAGAGATAAGAAGAAGAGAGCTGATCATGTTTCTTTCATCTGACAAAAAAAATATTACATTTTAAAAGTGTATAGGGCAGGGGATCAAACTGTGGATGCTAGAAAAAGAGGAATCTTAATTTTATTTGACCTAAGAAAGCTGCCTCAGGGTATCTTGTAATGGATTGATGGGAAAGACAGCTTCTCCCCAGCCCCTGTGGTAACTCAAAGAAAGAAAGTGAGGAAGAGGTGTGATGTCAGTAGGAACTCATTTTGTAGCGTGAGCCTGTTCTGTCTTCATCAACACCATTTTGCAAAACCTCGTAGATATGCCCACATTCACAATGTTATGATCTTTCCCTCTTGTATGGTTGTTGTTTTCTGCATCACAAAATCATAGAATCATTTGGGCTGGAAAACACCTTGGTCCTAGGGGTCCACATGTCTGTGGGTCTGACTTCTCTTTTCATTTCATTCACAGCTTCTCTGAAAGCTGTTGCTCAGCATAGTTCTCCATCTTTTCGAAGTCTTGTAAGAATCGATAGTTTTCTACCATTTCATTGATTTCAGAAGACAGCTGGGCCCAAAACTGTCAACTTACAACCTTGCATTGAGACCTGAGCAGGACATAGCAGTTGGTCACACAAAGTGGTTGGCCTTGCTGATCCTGCAGATTACCTAGAAAGCTGCCTTAGCTCTCTCTGGGATGTCGTCCTTTTCTTACCATTTATATAGAAATATTATTCACGATACACATAATGATTGTGTCAGAAACATTGAGCTTCAGCCCAGTTTACCTAAGCTGCTTAGTTAGCTCAAGTCTCCTAGCTCTTTACATGGGCTGAAAATCTACTGGAAGCCTATTCTCTATTACATCTCACAGATGGGTGGCAGGTATGGATCTCTAGATGTGGTTACCTTCACTTTTCATTCTTAATGGGTTGTAGGTTTGGGGGGATTGGGTTGGGGTTTTTTTGTTTGTTTGTATTTCTTTCTTTTCTTTTTACCTGCACCTGTACTGATTACTTCTTCATATTGCCATCATGGAGATATGATCAATTAGCCTTTTGTCAAATTATCAATGCTCTGCCTGGGAAGTGAATGACAGGAGAGAGTGAATTGACCTGCAATATATTCCATACTTTGGGATTCATCAAAAAAAGAGACCAACATGACTGGAGGCCAAGGATGATTGAAAGTGTGGTAAAAGTTGAGCAGTGACAGAGAATCTGCTTCAGAACTTGGTGTTTATGTTAGAAATGTGAATAAGGATTCTAAACTGGAAAGACCATCTTTCTACCTCCTTGTCTCACTATTAAATACATCTTTTGGTCAGAATGAGAAATTGAGACTTTTATTCCTGACCTCAGTTTAGTACAATGAGGTGCAATAAACACACTTGCTAATTGGTTATCCCTGTCCATGTTTTCATGTTCATCAGATTGAGACCTACGGCATTCCAACTGCTTGTAGCAGGGAAAAAAGTGAGAAAAACATGGGACAAGGTCTTATTTCCTAATTAGGAACAAGTATGAACTCCTACCTGAAAAAAAATCTGCTTCAGCTTAGAAATTTATTAGTATTGATTAAAAATTTTCTTTCAGGACATAACACAATTATAAATGCTAAAGTTCATGCTGATAAATGCCTAGTTAGTAGCCAAGATAATGGAAGGAAGAAAGGTCTTTCTTTCCTTAAAATAATCATCCTTTGTGATTACTTTAATTCATAAAGTACTGAAATAAAACCAGGACATGCACTCCTTGCTGTCTTGTAAAAAATATATATTGGTACTGAATTTATTAAGAAAGGCTTTTATCTGGGGCATTTGCACACCATCTGTTTCTCAGAGAGTGCTTTCAAAAAGGGAAGAAGTAAGAGTGGGGTTTTGCCTTTGGCTTTTTGTCCTTCAGCTGATTTTCCTGTATTATATTTTGTTTGTAACTCTCTACACTAACAATACATTCAAAGCTTAATAAATGTAATTTGTGAGACACTGACCTGCTAATAATGATGGATTACACGAAGCAAAAATTCCCCTCTGATGATCATTGCCACTCCAGACTCATTAACAGAACAGAATGAGTCTATATTCAATATATAGCTGGCACACAAGGGAATGGTGAGGTGTTTTAACTGTGTGACTGGTACTGCCTTTTCTTAGAAATTCCACTGCTTTCCTGGACTTGTCTTTTATCAGTGATGTCAGAAGTAGGGAGAGTACTTGTGTGTCCAGAAAAAGCATACCAGAAGTTGTTGAATGTAGCACTGAACGGGAGGGGAAATGTAGAGGACACTGTGAGAAGAATGCCATGAAAATGTTCTGAAAATCTGATGTGGTTAAATACCCAGGTAGGTTTAAAAGGTGACTTCATCATTTGAGATGAAGTCTTAGAGGTCTGAAGTGCAACATGAAGCCATACATCCTGCTTGAGACACTGCAGTGAAAAATCTGAAATGCCGGCTCTCTAGCTACTTAGCTACATAATCCAATTGGCAGTCAGAATTAGAGGATTAGAGTGTTTCAGATTGAAGAACTTTGTTCCACTCATTGAAAGAAAAGACACTCAGTTCCACAACTCACTGAAGTGTCACAGATATGCATGCTCCTATGTTAACACATACGTGGGTGCTGAAGCATGAAAACGGCCACTGAAATACTTGCATTGTAAAGTAATGAAGAACAAATGCTTAAAAGACAAGTGAGTCCTTATTGTGCAAGATTTCTCTGAAGATCTTTTTATAAAAATTGTGTTATACTTGAATACTTGCATGAAGTAACCTCTGTTTGCATTTACAGGATATTAATTTCCATTTTAGCAGGTATCCATTTTGGATACTAGTGGGTGTTGCTGAGAAAAGTGTAAGTATACTAACTGAAAAGCTTTTTGATGAGTTATGTTAGTGTACAATTCCAAATAAGTGCGTAAACAATGAAAACGAAGCTGATTCTCCAAAAGAATTAGAATTATGGGAAAACGTTTGCATCAAAATACATAAGAAAGCCCACAATAATATTTTTAAATATTGGCCTGTATAACTAAGCATTTTTTTTCCTTACATATTTGAAATTTATCTTTTGACTTCCCTATAGATTTTTTCTTACCTGTATGAGACAGATAGTTTATTCAAGAGCATAAACGATTTGCTTTAAAAAATCCTATAAACACAAGCAGATAAAGATTTCTTCTTCAGTTGGTCAATTATACTTGATTTGATTGCACTAACATAATTAACCCCTATTTTCAAAGGAAAATATAAATGGATGTTGAGTTGTTTCATCCCTCAGAAGGAAATAGTATTGCGGTTTAAAAACTCCTGCACTTAAATAAATTATTATAATATATAAATAATTGTTCTTGATTTCAGTTATAGCCTCTAGTTTTGTGTTTCATGGTATAAATACACAAAAGAAAATAAAAAATAAAAAAAATGTCAAACATACTTCAATGAAATACTGAAAAATGAAAAGTAATCACATTTGCTCATTCCAGAAGTGAGGCATTTTGTCAAATAGGTGAATTATTTGAAACTATTAATATTATATTTTTAGTAAAGGATCACATCTGTGTTTTGGGGCTGTGAACAGGAGAGGGAAGTGTGTTGTTATTGAATTCCAATACACTTCAGATGTCCAAAAAACTAAGGCTTTCTTATGCTAAGCTCCTCATAATCTAATAACAAAAGGCAGTCTAGAGTTAAATCTAAGATAAACAGATATCAAAAAGCAGGAGAAAAAAGAGAAATTAGTATATAGACAGACAAAATGCAATTTTATCACAGTATCTGTGAGCAGCAGAGCTAGAAGTAAGATTTCCTTAGGACAATCAGGGCAGAGGAGGAGGGAGTGTTGCCCTCTGCCAATGACAAAATGGAATGCATGGATCTCTGCCTCAGGATGAGTGAGGGATGAACTGAGAGTTTATGGGTCAGGATAGGTGGGACAGGTGACATTATAGCAGAGGTCAGTACATAGGACCAGCAAGACTGAGTACATGAGGCCCTCTACAGACAGATAGGAAAGGCCTCAAGTTCACAAGCCTAGGTCCTTAGGGGAGCTTCAATCACCTGATATTTGTTGTAGGCACAACACAGGAGGGAATAAGCAATCCAGGAGGATCCTGGAATACGTTGATGATAACTTCCTTCTTCAAGTGACGAGCCAATGAGGAGAAGTGCTGTGCTGGATCTAGTTCTCACCAACAAGAAGGTGCTGGTGAGGAATGTGAAGCAGAATGTCAGGCTTGGTTGCAGTGACCATGAAGCAACAGACTTCATGATTCCTAGGGGTCTTAAGGGAAGTGAGAAGAGAGTGCAGCAAGCTCCCTGCCCTGGACTTCAGGAAAACAGACTTTGGCCTATTCAGGGATTTGCTGGGTAGACTACCATGGATTAAAGCTCTGGAGGGAAGAGACGTTCAAGAAAGCCAGTTAATACTCAAGGATCACCTCCTTCAAGCTCAGGAATGATGCATCCCAACAAAGAGGAAGTCAGGAAAAAAATGGCAGGAGGTTTGCATGGAAGAACAAGGAACTCCTGGACAAAGTCAAACACAAAAAGGAAGCCTACAGCAGGCAGAAGAATAGACAGGTAGCCTGGGATGAATACAGAGAATTTGTCCAGGCAGACAGGGATCAGGTTAAGAAAATTCTCATATAATTAAATCTAGAAAAATACGTCAAAGGCAACAAGGAAAAAGCTTCTGTAGGTACATCAGTGATAAAAAGAAGACCGGAGAAAATGTGTCTTCTCCAGAAAGAAACAGGAGAGCTGGGTACCTGAGACACAGAGAAGAGTGAGGTACACAATAACTTTTTTCCTCTGTCTTCACTGGCAAGTGCTCCAGACACACCGACCATGCTGCAGAAGGCAAAGGTGTGGACTGAAAAGTGGAAAAGCAGCCACTGTAGGAGAAGATAAGGTTTAAACCGTCTAAGGAGGCTGAAGGTGCACAAACCATGACACTTGATGAGATACATCAGTAGGTCCTGATGAAACTGGTGGATGAAGTGATTAAGTCACTCTTCATTGTATTTGAGAAGTCTGGAAGTCCATGGCACTCTGGAAAAGGAAATGAAATTCCCATTTTTAGAAAGGGAAAGCAGGAAAACCTGGGAACTACAGACTGGTCAGTCACACCCTGGTGCTGGGAAGGATCATGGAGCAGACCTGGGGTCTTATGCTAAAGCATGTTCAAAATGATGAAATGAGCCAATATGGCTTCACTGTGAATCATGCCTGTCAAATTTGGTTGTCAGGTCTATGGAGGTGATTCTGCCCCTCTACTACATTTTGTGAGACCCCACTTGTAGTCCTGGGGCCTCCAACATGAGGAGGGCAAGGACATGCTGGAGCAGGCCCAGAGGAGGGCCATAAAGATGATCAGAAGGATTGAGCACCTCTGCTGTGAAGACAATCTGAGTGCATTGAGGTTGGTTGACCTGGAAAAGAGAAGACTCTGGGGAGACCTTTATAACAGCCTTCCACTACCTAAAGGTGGACTAGAAGTAAGCCAGAGAGGGACTTTGTATAAGGGCACATAATGATGGGGAAACGAGGAGCATCTTTAAATTGACAGAGAGTAGGTTTAGAGTAGTACTAGGAAGAAATTCTTCACTCTGAGGGTGCTGAGGCAATGGAACAAGTTGCCCAGAGAAATTGTGAATGCCTTACCCCTGGAAATGCTGAAGGCCAGGTTAGATGGGGCCCTTGGATCAACCTGGTCTAGTGGAAGGTGCCTCTGCCCATGGTTTCAAGCCCTGCAGGGCAGTTGGAGCTAAATGATCTTTAAGGTCCCTTCCACCCCAAGTCATTGAATGATTCTATTATTGGCTCTATGATTCTATGATCATGGCCACTACATGTCTGTAATTAGTAGAGAAAGAAAATCCTAAAAGAAACTTGTAAAAATTATACTTTTAATTAATTTTTTGTATATTTATAAGGGTAACCTCATTTTAGGTGCAGTTAGATTACATTCAGCATGATTTCTTATCTAAATGCTTTACAGTATCAGATAGAAACTTAATTATCTATTGTACAGCTTTTGTTGTCCTGTAAAGCTTGATTCTGAGTTCTTTAGGACCTTGCAAGTGTCATTAAGGCTTCTAATGCTATACTGGCCTAGAGACTTGGATGAGTGGGGTGGGAAAGCACTTCGCAAAGTTTAAAATACTGCTTTAAAATGTAATATAGGTTTGCATACCAACATTATAAAGAATATATAATGTGGGTAACTAATTTTGTATGTGTTGTGGTTTGACACTGGACAAATGCCAGGCACCCACGACAGCTGCTCACTTGCTCTCCCCTGCCACAGCTGGGCAGAGAGGAAAAAGAATTTAGAGAAAGGGTCATGAGTTGAGATAAGGACTGGGAAAAAACACTCCAAGGGCAAACCAGGCTCAGTTTAGAAGCACAAAGCAAAAGTATTATTAACAAAGTCAGAGGAGGATAATGAGAATTAAATATGCCCTTAAAAACATCTTTTTCCCCCCCTCACCTCCTCATCTTCTCTGGCCAGAAAAGACTGTATCACACTTTGTTCTGATTTTCTTCTTAAATATGTTACCACAGAAGCATAACCAACACCTCTAATTGGCCCCACCTTGGGCAGTGGCATGTCCATCTTCAGAGCCATCAGGGATTGGCTCTGCTGGACATGATGGAAGCTTCTAGCAGCTTTTCACAGAAGCTGCCTCTGTGGCCACCCTGCTACCAAAAATCAGGCCTTGCAAAACCAACACAGTGTGATGTATTAAATGAATAATTGTTGAAGAACCTCTCAAAACAATTTAATGCATAAAATGTATAAAATAATCGGTACTTTTCAAGAAAGAAAAAGCACAACAACGCTTTTATATAAAGACAGACAAAAGTGCAGGACTTGCTGGAACCTTCCTGTATGCTTACCTACGTAGCTACCTCAAACTATGAAGATTAAATTCTTCATGCACATGGTTATATTACATATGCTGCAGAAATTCTTCCATCCTGACAGAGCTGACTACCTTGGACTTGCATGAAACTAAAATGCTGAAATTGTACTTCACAGTATAAGTACTGGGGTTTAGGCATTTCAGAAAGGGATGAAGAACTTTCTCCCCTTTGGGAGTTTCGTGCTGAGAATCTCAGCACTACGTTCTTTAGTATTTGTACCCCAGAGACTGCGTACTTACTCCTCATTTTTTCAGTGCAGTAATGACAGTCAGCTATTTAACAGCTTCAGCATTGCCCTTAACCAAGGGAGAAGAAACATGCAACTTAATCAGTCATAGTAGGTAAAATAAGATGTGAAGAAGTCAGTTAATATAAAACTATTTGATCTCTTCCTGTACTTCAGATTATGAAAGTAAAACATAATTGAAAACTTTTACTTGTTTCTACAAAACTACATTCTTTATGTTCCTTATGGGTGGAAGGCAATAAGAAAGGAGAGCTACTGACCTTCTGCAGACATTAGCACACTGCAAGACTTTGTGTACATAATGGGGTGAAAAGGAACCTCCAGTATTATTCTAAATGTCACAGGCCTTACTATCTGAATTAAGTACCTTAAGGCTGAATTGTTCATTACTGAAATACAAAATAAGCCCTTGAGAGTTTCAAGCATGTGATTCTGCTGCTAAAAATGTAAAAGAGAAGGCATATTAGAAGGGCTTATACATAATAATGCATAAAAGACAACATAGTCAATTTAAATTGAATTTCTGTGTTAAATAGCTTATTATAATGGAGTTATTATTATTATGACAGATAAAAGTGATTGCATATAAATAATGCTATATGCTTAATACTTTTTATTAATGTTTGGCATATGCATACTGAAAGTCTAATTGTACATTCTTCTCCACTTTGGAAACATCTAAAAGTGTCATAAATTAATAACTCACAAATTGTTGTACAAATTAAAAGCAATCATACATGCTGTCTCTTGACTTATAGCTGGACTTTGCAGGCTCTAGACATTGTCAGTTACAATAATCCTCAGTGAGTCTTTCTGTTTAATTACAAACTCTCTTGTACACATATGATTTAATAATTCATGCAAACTACCATGCTGTTTGTTGTGATAAAATTTTTATCTGTGCACACTGGGAACACATGAGGACTAGTAGTAGTGCTGTTTATTCTTTCCCAATAGTTCATGACATTTACATCAGTCTCCTGTGATCATTAATATGCCAATCCAACAGTTATTTTCAACCATTCTTTTGGATGATTGGCACACTGTCTGTGAAAATCCTTTTCCATAAATTGAAGCCAGCAATATCCCAATGCTTTGCTAGATGGTATTGAATCTGTGATGAAGTCCAATTTATTGGTCAGCTGCTCACAGATACTCTTTGTTTGTTACTTACTGGATGACAGTCTTAGAATCCAACATCAAAACTGGTATAATTTGGGTACTGATGCTCAATAAATGGTCTTTATCATACAAATGCACGAGGAATACATTAAGGGCTAAGCAAAAAGATGAAGATTAGTTGAATTATTTTGTCTGGCTTCTATTTTAATTGAAAAAATTTCCATTCTAAAATCTTCAAAGAAAATCAGCCTCTCCTCCATCTCAGAGAAAAAAAAAAAGCCTTTTTATATTATTTTATGATGGATTCTATGCTTTGAAAGACTAATAATATACAAACATATTTGTTTTTTAATATCCTCAGTCAAGGAAAGCTAATAGGTACTTGGAATATGAATAGCTGGAGGCTAGCAAAAGTAATCAAATAAATCAAAATTGCATGTGCAGGGAGGTGTGTTCTATCTGCAGGACTGGCATCTGCATAAGAACAAAACCCACAAAGGAATACACATATTAAAAACAAAAACGTTAACAAACTGTACCTACACATTTAATAGTGGTATAGTACAACAAATATGTTAAATAATAGACCACTAAATGGTAGTGGAGAGACAGAAATTAAAGCCACTAAAATAACCTTCAATTTAATAGAAGGCTGGGATATATTTTACTGAATCTATACAGACTGTTTTGTTGTTTTTTTTAATTTTGTTTATATCCTGACATATCAGTGGAGAGAATAAAAATAATGAATTTGTGAGAAAAAGTATTATAATATGGTACAGTAATAAGTCTGACCATATGAGTTGTAAGTTGCTAATATTTCTATCACATTTAGCACCTGATTTTTTGAATCAAAATTTACGACATTAAGTAAGTGTCTTGGGGTGATGGTATGATGAACCTGTACACACTATCGTTTGTGTATATGCCCAGAAATGTGGTCCTGTAGTTTTAACTGCATTCCAGCAGCTGGAAGCAGCTCTGCCAGGTGTGGTTGTTTTAAAACTCTCCCCAAGGCTTCTCGGCTGAGGAGTGAGGGGGAGGAAAGGACATTCCTCTCTCACTGCTGCTGCTGTGGCTGCTGCTAGATTTTTTTCCCTGGGATTGCTTCTTTGTCATCTCCTTTCCTGGACTTTTGTTTTCCTTGACTTGCTTTCTCGGCTGAGCACCCAAGAAGTCCTGGAGGACAGTGGACAAGGATCCTCCAGGGAGCCACCAGAGCAACTCCACCCACCCCCACCCACCCCCAACTCTCCTGGGGACCCCCAGAGAGGGGTAGCTACGCCTGAGGAATAGGACACTAAAGTTCATTGGCTGTTTACTCAGGTTTAATAATTCTTTTCCCCTTTCCCGTTCCCTTGTGCCTTACAGGGCACCCTGTATGTTTTGTTAAATAAATAGATTTTTCCATTCTCATCCGAGAAATTCTGTTGTGGTGGGGGGAGGGGGTGTTGGAAAGGAAACCTTTGCTTTGGGGGCTGCATTTATTCAGAG
>VZTX01007705.1:0-22735 GCA_013400915.1 Pardalotus punctatus | reverse complement strand
CTCCCCACGGCATCCGGGGCGCGCAGCCGGGCAGGGGGAGGCAGCGCCCGCGGGGACCCCGCGCCGGCCCCTCCGCTCGCACCGCCGGCTCCCAGACGCGCCGCGATTGGGACCCTCCTGCCTTTTTGTTCTTATCCCCCCCCTCCCCCCCATTTTAGTTGCGTTTTAAAACCTATTTCCAGCCGGAGTTTGCCATCGTTTCGGTGACTGAGTCAAGTCCTGGCTTGTAAGGGCGAATGCCTCCTGCGTCTCGCTTCCAGGAGAAGTGATATTGCAGAGCTCAGTGCTCGGGGTGGGGGGAAGAAAAGTTGGAGAGAAGTCGCCTGGCGCCAAGTCCGGGCGAGGGGGAAGAGGGGCGAATCCTGCCATCCCTGTCCCTGCTCAGCCCGGTGGCTCCCAGCCTCCGGCCGAGCGAGCTGTGGCCAGTGAGACCATCCCATCTGGCTTCTCTGGGCTTTAAATCTGTGCTCAGCCTCTCCAGCCTGTTGTGGTGTGTCTTGTTTGTTTGTTTCATTTTTTTTTTAAATGTGTTTTTTGCTTGCTTTGTTTACAAATTGCAATTTCAGTTGTTCCTTTAAAAGAGCAGAATAAATACAAACAACCAGTGCAAGGTCTTCAGCTAGCCCAGCCCCCAGGGAGCGTTTCCAGGGCTGTGGTGGTCTGGGGGCTTTGGCAGGGAGACCCTGGCCCTGTGGGCTGGCAGAGTTGTAGCTGGCATCTCTGTGCCCCCAAAAATCACAGTTTAACAGTGCCCTTCGTTGACTGGGATGGGAGATGGGAGATGCTGCTGGGCTGACTCACCCAGAGTTGCTGCTGGGGCCAAAAGCATCTCCCCTGCAGTGTGTCCCGGAGTGGGTCCCGATTCCAAATCAAACCAGCTCCTTTTGCTTGGGTGCCATTCAAGTGTTGGGGCTCATCCCAGCAGGAGGTGCCTCTCTTGCCACACTGGAGTGGTTTAACCTTAGGGGTGGCTGTTTGGAGGATTCACATTTCCTTGGATGCTCTTGTGGAAGACGCTTCAAACCTCTGTTGATCCGGGCAGGCTCAGGCCCCTGTGTATGTTAAATGTGTTTTCTGCCAGTCCTGAGCTCTCCTGTTATGCTGTAAATGCTAAAAAATGTGTTGTGTTATTAGTCAGGTTGGTAGGAGGGGGGAGATTCTGTGTCACTGCTGGCTCGGGGAAGGGTTTTCACGCTGGTGCAAGTGGAAAACAACTGATTTATCTGCTCATTTAGAAATGTGGGCATGGTGGGTCTGTGCCACACACTGTGCAGCACACCAGGAGCATTGCCAGGGAAAACAGGGCAGCCCCCCAGGACAGCCATTGCTGGGGGAGGTTAAAACTTCTCATCCTTGTCTCAGGAGAAAATCTCATCTGCCTGTGGGAGCTGTTTGGGGTCTGGGGTTGTATCTGCTGCAGAAGTGACTCCTCAACTTTATCCACTGCTCTTTGGTCACTGATTATTGGGAAAAATCCCTTTGGCTGCAAAAGGTGCAGCAGGTTTTTGAGGGGGAGATTTTGGTCCCGCTCCTAGCAGTGCAGGCAGATTGTGCCTAAAAGCTTGTGGGCAGTTTGTAAGATTGAGGGGAATGTGAGCAGAGACCTTCCCAGGGAAACCAGAGCGGAGCTGGATGAGCCATGGGGGGGCCTCTTTGGAGGTAGGATGGTCCAAAACCCACCAGGTCCTGACTTTGCAGAGTCTCAGGGTTTTTTGCCAACCCCATCCCATGTAATTTTTGGGAGCTGGTGTTGGCAGACCAAGGGAAGAAAAACAGCCCAGCTTGTGGAGTTTGTTTCCCTGCACACCAGCACAGGCCTGAGCTGAGGAGTAGCAGCAACACAGCCAAAATCTGACTTTGTTACTGCGTCCCCATCAAAATCTCAGCCCGGTTTGGCCCAACAAGGCCAACCTGGTGGTGGTTGCTGGCCAAGTCCTGCCCGTGGTTAGACTCAGATAACCCCGCTGATGTCATGGCTGGAAGCATGGCCAGCACTGGGCACTTTTAATAGTAGTATCTCATTTTCCTGCTTCTCTGGAGAGCTGCTGGCAGATGCCAGCCAGAGGCTCCCTGTGAGGACAGCACGTCCCTGGGCATCTCCCAGGCCGGCTGCTGTCACCTGTCTGCCATCCCACTGCCAGGACAACCTGCAGCCTGGCACGGGGTCTGTGGGCACAGGTACCTCCACAGCCCTGGTGGGGCTTCAGACACCTCAGGGTCCAGCAGATGCTGCCTTAGAGCCCTCCAGAGTTACAATCCTGCCTTTACTAGGCTTAGCTTGCTCAGGGCCGTCCTGCTTTTGTTCCTCTGCATTGTGCTGGGTCTCCAGGAGGAGGAAGATCTAGAAAAATCTGTGGTGCAGGTGCTTTTGAAACTGTGGGGATCACCTCTGGTGGGGTGCATATGCCGAGGTCAGGCTTTCTCGGGGCCGGCTTGGGCAGTGATGTGCAAAACAAGGACTTGGTTTTTCCGGTGGCTCCGACTTTACCAATCTTGCTTTGTTTTCCCTGTGCCCATTCCCTGGGTATGTCTGGGGAGGAAAAGAGGGGCGGTGGGCTCAGAGAGCCTTCCCTCAAGGCTCAGGTTTGCAGGGATAGAAACAGTTAATGGGTGTCCGAGGCCGGTGCTTCCCTCCGGAGGTCACTGCAGCGGGTTGTAACCTCTGTGTGTCCGTCTTCCCAGCCCTGCAGCCGTGCCAGGGCCGGCTGCAGCTGCTCAGGATGTGGGGTGAGAACTGTCCGTGCCGTGCTCGGGAACGCCTGCGAGGAAAACAGCAAAACAACCCCCTGTGTATGGCTGGGGAGGGAACAGCCCAGGGGCTGGGGGCTGCTCCGTGTGGCAGTGTGAGCATCCATCGGGCACCTTCATCCCGCATCCCCTGGGCACGTGGCTGGGTCCTGCTCGGAGCTCCTGGGTGGGAGCCTCTGTCTGGGTTGAGACCTCACCACGATGCTCCGTTCTGCGCTTTATACCCGCAGAAATTCACAGCCGATGTGAAAATCTGCAGGGAGGAAAACTTCTGAGAGATGCAGGATGGTCTGAGCATCCCGGTGAGGAAGGAGGAATCCTCTGCCCTGCGTGGGGTTGGCTCTGTGGGGCTGCTAGGCTGGAGCAGGGTTCCGTAGGAGAAGGAGATAAAGCCTGGTTGTGCCCTGGTCTCTCTTGCTGGAGCCTCGTGTGGGGCTCGACCTCTGCTCATTGACATAGGCAAAACAAACTGGGAAGGAATTTCTGCCTTTTCCAGAATCTGGGCTGTGACAGTGAGGTAAATCCTCAGAGTGTCCCCGACTTTATTCCACGTTGTCCTGCTGTGTTGGAGCGTTTGTTTCTCAAATTTAGGGCACTTTATTTATTTAAAAGAGAGCGGGGGAGAAAGCCACAGAATTTGAGTTATTCATTGCAAATATTATTATTGGCATTTTGCTCCTGTTGAGGGGAAAAAAAAAAAAAAAACAACACGGGGGGAATCAAAACATTTCACTGGAAAATACACCCTGGCTTCATCCCACCCACATCTTCAAGGTGAAAATAAATATTTATTAAGAAATGGGTTAAAAACCTTTTTGTTGAGTATTGTTTTCTGGAGCAGGGGTGGGTTGCCATATGCCAGAGCCCTGTCACCAGGCAAAATTTTGGAATTTTTAGGGTTTTCTGCAGGATGGTTAAGGGAAGAAATAAATAGAGAAGCACTGTGGGTGCTGCAGGGCTTGGGCTTTGGGGTCTGCTTTGGTCCTGCCTCGTCCATGGGCTGCGTGTTCCTGTGAGCATCCTGGTGCTTTTTCCCGGGGGTTGTGTGTGCTCAGAGTATTCCCTGAGGCTCTTGGCTGCCTGAAATCCCCGAATCATTCCTGCTAAAAATATCCCGGGAGTGAGACAGCAAGAGGTGGTGGCCCTTGGCAAGGGGGGTGGTGATGGTGGGGGGACACCAAGGGGTCCCTGTGCCCCAGCTGGGCTCCTCCACTGAGCCAAACCTGGGA
Source organism: Pardalotus punctatus (assembly GCA_013400915.1). Classification (NCBI taxonomy): domain Eukaryota; kingdom Metazoa; phylum Chordata; class Aves; order Passeriformes; family Pardalotidae; genus Pardalotus; species Pardalotus punctatus. Next base: position 18,758 of record VZTX01007705.1, on the reverse strand, counting down.
TACCTCAAACCCCTGCTGGCCAAGGGCTGCAGGGACCTTCCCCGCGAGCTGGGCAATCTAATTGGGCTCTAATTAATCCTCCTCTGGCTCCGGTCCCGTGTCTGAGCCGTCATCACCTCCCACGGCAGGGGAAGGAACTGGGGCTCTCCTTGCTCTGAGCTGTGGTGTGGAGGGATCTGGGCAGTACCGAGGGATGCTGAGGGCTGTGAAGGGATGCTCAGAAGGATCTGGGATGCTCAGAAGGATCAAGGATGCTCGGCACTGGAGGGATGCTCGGCAGAACGCGCACGGATCCAACCCGGCACTTCGTAATTGCTTCCTAAAAGGCCCAGGTGGGCTCTCCGAGTCAGTCGAGCTACAAAGCAATAGGGGAGGCAGCCTGGGTGGTTTTATTTTAATTGATTTTGTCAGGAGTTGCTGTATTTTATTACATTTAAAGACTAGACTCTGGAATAACTTTGAACGTTTGACACGCACACAAAAAGCAGCTTTCTGACATTTTCCTCTTTGCTTGTCTTTTATTTTATTTCTCCCCTCTCCTCCTCCTCAAAGGGAAGCGTGTGCCTGGAGGGAGGACAGAGGAGGAGGAGGGAGGAGCAGTTGTGTCTCTCCAAAGGCTGCTCGAACATCAAGGCAGCGCAAAGCAGATGAAATAATATTGCAAATAAGGATTTAAAAAACCCTACAGAAGGATCCCCACACATGCCAGCCAGCTCAAACTGCCAGAAGATTTTCAGACAGAAGCAATTTAGCCTGGGAAAATGCTCTATTGTTGAGATGGAAACTGGCTGTGGGAACTTGCCTTTTCTGACAACGTTTGGCTTAGAAAAAGCAAAGCAAAGTCAAGGAAACAACCTGAGTTTTTATTTAGAGGAGAGGGAGCTTTTCAAAATGGAGGGTGTTTTCTGAGATAAACAGGGAACAATTCCCTTGTGAGAAGGGGAAGAAAGGGCTCAAATTAAGCCCAAATGCAGCTCCTCTCCTTTGAAATTTTGTTTAACATGGAGTTAAAAAATAATCCTGTTCAAACAGACCATTTGTAAGCACGAAACGCTTGGGCTTTTGCCCCCCCTGCTTTCTTTCCCTTTTCTCTTATTGTGATCCACCATAAAAGTTTCAAGGTTGCACCTTGGGGCTGTAATTCTGGTCGCAGCCGTGCCCGTGCCAGCTCCTGCCTCTGCACATCAGGAGGGGATGGATCTTGCCTTCAAAACTCCTCGTCTGCCCAGATGAGACAGATACAGGGTGGGAAACTGAGGCACGCGGGAGCGTCTGAGCTGGGAACGGGGCCCGGAGCGAGGGCGTGGGGTGGTTGTGAAACCTCGGCTGGGCTGGCGGCTTCCAGCCCCGTGGAACTGATCCGGCTGGGATCGCAGCTCCACGGAGCTCTCCTGGGCTTTGCAGGGTCCAGAAACCCCCCAAGCTGCTTTTTGGCCCAGGAGCAAAGAAAAGCTCCCAGGTGGGGTTTGTGGGTGAGCCAGGTGCTCCCAAAGCGGAGGGCAAGGAAGAAACATCCTAAATATTCGGTTGATGAAGCATCAGGATGAGGGCTGGCATCCCCTTCTGCTCTAGCAGGAGATAATCCCTCTCATTGTGGTCATTGCTTCTTCTTTCAAACCATGGGGAATTTGATTTTTGGGTTAAGTCTTGCTTTGGATGGGCCATGAGTGGAGGTTGGTGGTGTATTTGGGTTTGGGTCTTGTCTGAGCCCTGAGTCTTTCCCTGGATCCCATCAGCTGCAGGATGGCTGCAGAGTTGAGAGATAAAAGGGGCAATAGTGGTATTTGGGACCAATAAAATGGTAATGGGATTCCCAGCTGGCTGTTACTTTTCATGGTCTCCTCTTTTGTAGAGTTTTGGCTTTCTTCAGCTTTAGAGACTTGTTAAAAAAAAGGAAAAAAGTCCAGGGAGGGGGAGCTGAGGGAGCCCCCTGAGATTTACAGCCCCCTCAGCCTCTGGAGCAGACCCTTTGTGCTGCCAGGAGCAGATTCGGGAGGGATGCCCCGTCTCGTTTCAGCTGGGCGGGAAGGCAGAAACACTTGATTATTGTTTTTCCGTTTCTGGCTGACAAGTGAGTGCTGGAGGAGAGTTGTTTTCTTTCTTTTTTTTATTTTTTTTTATTTTTTTTATTTTGCTGTGAACTCTGTGGGCTGCTGCGAGACAATTTTGTTGTGGGCAGCGCGTCTCCTACGTGCCCATTCCGGAGTGGCAGTGAGGCAACGGCAGTGGTGAGGCAAGAGCGGAAGGAGAAGTGCAGGAGGGGGCGAGCTTCCAGCCAAAATCCACCCTGAGGCACGGAGGTGGCGGGACAGGGGGTGAACTTCCAGCCAAAATCCACCCTGAGACGCGGAGGTGGCACCTGCAGGATGGGATGCAGGAGCCAGGTGTGTGGGGTGGTGAGTGGTGGCAGAGAGAGCTGGGTTGCAGAGGCAGGGGCATCCCTCGAGCTGGGGGAGCTGTTTGGCTGCTCCTGGGGATGTGAGAGGTGGGTGAGAGTGGTTTGCCAGTGCTGCAGGTTCCCTGCCTTGCTCCCAAAGGGCTCTGTGCACGTGGGGGCTCTTGGAAAAGGGAGATCGAAGAATAGGAAATGCCCTTTCTGCACTGGTCATCCTTACCAGACTAAACTGGACTCCCCTTCTGCCCCCACCTCTTCTTTTTACTGCCCTTTTTGGGTGAGATGAGTGATTTTATCAGGCTTGGGAGGCTGTGGGCTCTGCCTGGTGTGCAGGAGCTGTGGTCTCTGGCAGTGTGGAGCAGGCGCCAGGTTGTGCTGGGGATGCTCGTGCACGTTGTGATGGGAAAATCTGTGATCCTACGCTGCCTCCCATCCGTGTCGGGGCTGCTTCTGGAGACCCCTCACACTCCACAGCTGCCCTGACCCTGCTGCAGCCTGGGGGGGATGTTTAGTGGGGGATCAGGGAATAGGATCAGGGAATAGGGGTGCCAAAGAGAGTACCCAAGGCCTGTGAGGGACCAGGTGGCTTGAGCGAGTTGAAAGCCCCTGTCTCGGATCTCTGCACCTGCGTGACCAACCCTTCCTGCTGACCTGCACTTGTTCAAGTGTGACTTTCAATTGATCATAAAAACCCAGTGTGATTCACAGCGCTCCTGCCCTGCAGCCTGCCGGCCTCCGTCTCTCCGCATTCACGTAGCGTGAGAGAGCAGATTGCCCTCCAGTTCATCCTGCTCAGCTTTAACGGGGAGCTGCTGCTCACTGGGGCTGCTCCCCCCCTACACCCCTTGAATATGTTAAAGATAGCAGCTTAGCATTTTGATTCAAATTTTTTTCCTCAAATTTATGAAGGAAACTCTTCTCCAGGCGAGCTCCCAAACCTCGGGGTGGGGGGAGAGGGAGGAAGGTGCAGCTCCGTGCTCCATCCCGGCGCAGCCCCCGCGTGTGTGCGTGTGGCTCACAGACAGTGAAATTGCACCCTAGAGTTATAAAGCAATTGTCTAGCTCAGCAGCAGAATGAGCATGAAATGGTGCAGAAAGCAACTAAATAAAATTGGGTAAGGCAGATGCATGAAAATAATGACATCTCTATCCTGTAGTCAGGCGCGCTCGCTCTTCCTTGCTGATAAACTTTTATAACAGACTTTGCATTTATCTTCCCAGGGAACTCTCCTGCCTTGGAGATGTGTGTTGGTGTGGGGTGAACCCCTGCAGCCCCCTCCTGTTTTTCTGGGGCTGTGCATCGCTGCCCCCCTCCTCCCTTGCCGCTCTCCCTGTCCTCCTCTTCCTTGTTTTGGTTTTCGGAGCGGGATTTTTATGCTCAGTCAAACACCAAAGCGATAACCTTTGCAACTTCATTTCCTTTTTGGTGGCCATGCCAGGCTGGGGGAGCCCTGCGAGCTGGTGGCTCTGAGGGTGACCTCCTGTGTCCCGTGCAAATTGGGTGAAGAGATGCTTTCCTGGCTTGATCTCACTTTGGAATTTCTCCTTTTTCCTCCCTGGATGGTGTAGCTGTAAGATTGGGATTGAGCAGGCTGTTGTGTGGAGTTTAGGACGTGAGAGCAGGGATGGAAGACCAGGCTGGTTCCTCTCCCTTATCCCCCCTCCCTGATGATGGCTGGTGACACCAGGGCCACCTGCTCCCACACTCTATTTATCCAGCTGAATGGATTAAAATGCCCCCAGTTTGGGCCTGGAGAATTGACTTCAACTGTGGTTCCTCCCCAGGCTCTTCCCTGGGCTCTGTGCTGCTGCCCCTGCTCCGACACTGCCTTGGAGTTGTTGGCCTCAACTTCCCCATCCACTCCCAGGAAGCCAGTGCATTTCCCAGCACAGTCCAATGTTTTGCTCGTTCTGTGCCAGGATCCCCGTGGAGACTGGGAACAAGCCGCTCCTCTTCCCACCCAAGAGGCCCTTTAGGTGACATTAAAGCTGTGTCCACGCTGTCCTCGTGTCCTCCTGCCTCTGATGGCATCACTGGGCACTGCTCCACATGCTTGTGGTGCTGGGGATGCCCTTTGTGGACGGGGTGCTGCCTGCTGTGAGCTGCCTGGATGCTTTGGAGGGCTCGGGACTGAGCTGCTCACGGATTCTTCTCCTTGTCTGCAAGGAAAATTCAGCCTGGGGCTCACCACCCAGCGCCTTTGCAGCAAAATCTCCATCTCTGACTCTGCTTTGCTGGGATGTGTCCCTGGGGTCCCAGATTTGCTGCTCCAGTGCCTCCCCATCACACGCAGACCTGCGTGGATCCCATGGGTGGTCTGGAGCTGCGTGTTGGCTGCTCAGCCCCGGAGCACGACAGCACAGGACACAGCATTTCCCCCTCCTCCTGCAAAGCTCCAGCTCCTCTGGAGTGAGGCAGAGCAGGAGGTTTCCCTGCAGGGATTATTCTGGCTCGGGGCAGCCGGATGCCAAAGCCCTGCCAGCTTTTTTGCTGGTGTGGAGCCGCAGCACCGGAGCGGGGAGGAGGAGGAGGGAAATGCACGCGTGCAAAAATCAGTGTGAAAGCATAAATCAGGCCAAGAGTGAAAGGGTAAAGAAATCCAGAGGAAGCAGAGTGATGTGTGTGATAGAAAGGGGTTTCCTGTACCTACAGAGGCCACCCAGGCTCCCTTCCTGCTGGGGCAGACCAAAACTTTCTGCACCCCTAAGCAAATTGTGGTTGGCTGCTGGGGCACGCTGGGAGCCAGCCGTGCCAGCCTGGGTGTTAATGCCTTGTGCTTTACAGTCTGCTCTCCCCAGCCTCTGCCGTGGTATTTATAGGATGCCCAGGCAGATCCTGGGAAGCGCCACAGTCGGGAATAGGACTGGAAGGGCAGGATGCAGTGACCCGTGCTGCCCTAAATCCACGTCCTCTCCGTGCTGTCCCCGCTGGTTTCTGCAGTGAGCCGTGCCCTGTGCTCCTGGACATCAGAGGGGCTCTGGGAAGAGTTAAGGCTCCTGCCACAATTACCTGCAGGCCCCTACTTAAGCACTTAGGAAGGCTTAGCTGATCCCAGCTGGAGATAGCCTGGCCCCAGGCCAGCGAGTACCTGTTGTGTGCAAATGTGGGAGATTTTAACCAACAGTTCACAGCCGGGGATTGCGGGGAGCAGGACCCCCAGGTGCCAGTTTGGGGGGGCTGATGCTGGCACCCCGAATTACACCCTTCCTCTGCTGATTTTAAGGTTGGGAGGCGCAGATTTCATTGGCTTAGGGGTTTTTGGCAGTGTTTGGGGTTGTGTTTTGGTAGCGGTGCCGCCGTGCCCCACAGCTCTGGTGCTTTGCCTTGGAGCCCCAGAGCAGCTCTGCCCAGGGGTGTCAGCCTGCTCCCAGAGGGGGAAAACCAGCAATTCCCTTCTGGCAGGTTGCTCCCTCTTTGTGCCTCACCTGTGGGGCAGGTTTAGTGTGTGGAAATCCCAGGCCACCAGGCTTTGCTGGGCTCGGGCACTCGCTTTTCCCACCGTGTTTTTCCACCTGGGATGGCCAAGGGGTGTTGGGTGCCGCTCCCTGCGGGCACCTGGGTGCTCCTCTGGTTGTCCTGGTGTTGGGCCATGGGAGGTGAGGCTGGGCAGGCATGGGAAACCTCCTCTGGCTTCTCCCCTGGTGAGGTTTCACGGCCTCTAGGGGTGTGCAGGAAATGTTGCAGGGCAGGGATTTCTTGCAGCAAGCCCTGAGTGGCAGATAACAAACAGGGTGCCCATCTGGAGCCCCCACCTACGCACATGGGGAGGCTCCTCCTCTCCCAGCACCTTCCTTAAACCCTGGGCTGATCCAGGAGTCCTCCAGGTCTCTTCCTTGGAGCAGTTGCATTTGCCCTCCGATGCTGTGAAGTGCAGGAAGGTGCAGCCTGCCCTGGGGCCACAGCTTGGTGGAGCTCAGCAGCACCCCAGGAATGGTGGTGGGGGAGCCCCAAAGCTCTTCTCAGGGGTGCACAAGCAGGCAAACCTCAGGATGCAGCCTGGGAAGCGGTGGCATGGAGGGTGAAACTCATTCTGGCTCATCCCTGAGAGCAGAGGGATGCTCCAGTCCTGCCCAAAATGTGGGGAGCCCAAACCTTTGGAGGGAGGGCGGAACACGTTGGGGTGGAGAAGTGCCTGTGCTGGGTAGGAAGGGGTGAGCCTGGAGCTGGGTGTAGGGATGTGCCTGCAGGGTGAGAGCAGCCGGTCCTGCCAGTTGTCCCAGCCTCTGAGAAGTCCCCTGGGCTGCCGTTGAGGGCTGATCCCAGGTTCCTTGCTGCCACCGCTTCCAAGGGCTCTTCCTTGGCTGCCCAGTTGTAAATTTTTGGGAGCACAGACTCACCCAGAAAGATGAAAACACCCAGACAGCCTGGCCCTGGCTGGGAGTAAAAAAGCCAGCTCTGCGTGGGAAGGCAGAGCCAGTGCACTCCTGATTCAGAGCACCTTTACAAATTAATGAGGTAGAAGTCACTCTACCAAAAAAAAAAAAGAAAGGAAAAAAAAGCCAACCCCAATGCATTGACCTGCCCTGTAATTGTCAGTGTGGAAATCACGGGCACATGAGGACTTGCAGCGAGGGATTAAATCCACAGCCTGATTTCCAAAGCGCAGGAAACGAGCTCCCAGCGCTGCCTTTGGGGGTCCTGTGGACCCTTGGGCAGAGGAATCTTTCTCAGGGTGGATTTTTGTGGACCCTGTGGCAGGATCTGCAACTCAACATTGATTTCATCAAGCAGGTTCAAGATTGCATCATCTTAACCAAGGACTGGGGTTGACCTGCAGTGATTTGCTGACTTTATTATTAAGACAATAATAGGGCTGGGCTGGAGGAGAGGGATTTTGATGTTCTCTGCCTGGTGGGATGGTGTGGAACAGCACTGAGAGCACTTCCCCAATTTTTCAGCCCTTTTGCTTTGAGGAGGTAAAATCCTGAATGTACCTTGAGGGTGCATTGAGGAGAAGGACTTTCCATCCCAGCTCTTGGCCCTGTCAGTAGCTGCAGAAGAAGAACATTATAAGGAGCTATTCATCATTGCAATTATTTTATTAAGAGAACACTGTGTGCTTGGGAGCTGGAAGAGATGGAGCTTTGGGATGTTTTCAGCATTATAAATACGGGTTAGTTACATCACCCAGCTTTTAAAAAATGTTATGTGTCGTCCTGATGAGAGAGAATTTGCAGACAACCTTGGAGAGAGGAGAGCCAGGTGGCAGTTCCCAGCAGGGACAGCAGTGCCACTTGTCTCTGCCTCTCCCGCAGGAACGGGGAGAGAAATCTCTGGGCTCTGCCAGGGGGGAATTGGAGCTTGTTCTGGGCTGGAGGTGCTGAAATGGGCTCCTTGGGGGTGGGCACATCATTCCCACAGGAGGTGGGTGAGCCCCATAGCACAGCAGCATTCCCTGCTCCGGGAATGCTCCATGCAACCTCGCGCTGCCAAACCCCAAAATGCTGCTCTTGGGCTGGTTTGCAGTTTTCTGTCATGTGCAGGGCCCTGGGGGTTTTCAGGGCTCACCCACCTCAGTGCCACCTCACTGTCCCACGCCAGGGCTGGTGGTTGGTCCCTCTCAGGCTGGCACCTCCGGGTGCGTTATCGCGGCCGCGCGCCGGGGTAAAGTCCACCATGGGAAAGTGCCTGGTGGACTTTTAACTGGAGTCCTCTGGAGAGCCCAGCTTAGAAAGCTTTAACTGTTTCGTGGCAATCTCTGCTGGAAGGGAAAGGGAGAATGGGGAACAGGGTGGGCTGCCCACCCAGGGTCAGGTCTCTGCAGCGTGGGCTCGCTGGTGGCCGTGTCAGGGTGGTCATGGGATGGTGTCAGCTGGTCCTGGGTGCACGTGCCCGCCCCTCCACTGGCTTTGCTGTCATACCCTCGGCTCTTGGCCCAGCTGTGGCCCCACAAAATGCTGCTTTGGGCACGTTAGGCTGTGCTGGAGTCACTGCACTGTCCTCCTCAGGACACAGGCGGTGTCCCCACTCTTCTCTCCCTCCTGCGGTGTGGCCTCAAAGGATGAACCCCGTGAGTGGGGAGGGATGGGCATCACTCTGCAGCATCCACATCGATGGGAAGCTGCACCTAGAGGTTGAAAGGGGCCTTGGCACTGCCATTTTTGCTGTCCCATTCTCTGATTTTGTCTCCTGCTTTAGACACCTCAGTGCCTGGTGGGATTTATTTCAGCATCTTCATCCTTATTCCACTTGCCCTTTCCCTCGCTTTGGTTTTGCAGATTTTTTTCTCCCTCCGAGGTGCGAGTCTTGTTTGCTCTGGGTGAGTCTGTGAGCCCTGAGCAGGTCCCCCACTGCCAGCCCAGCGCTCGAGTGGAGCCTGTGCTGGTGACAGCAGCACAACCAAGCAGCCTGCTCTCTGTGTCATGGGGTGATCGATCCATCCTCAGCAGGGACGGGGCCAGGGCTTGCTCCCGAAGGGATTTACGGAGGGAAATTCATGCAGAGTGGGATTTGTGTCCGTGGAGAGCGGCTCAGCGTGGGATGGCATTGCTGGCTGTCCCCGCAGGCACAGCTCAGTGGGAGAGTGGGGAAGCTCCCTATGTGCCACCAGCTGTGCCCTCAGTGGAAGTGATTCCCGGGTGAGAAATTCCCACTGTGGAAGCCTTTATTACCGGGCAGAACTAGGTTTGTTTTGTTTATCATCCATTTACTTGGCTTTGGAGGCATGCCCAGAGTTCTCCAATTTTGTGTGTGTGGATGTGTGATTTATTAGGATTCAGGGTTGGGTTTTTTCTTTTTTTTCTGGTTTAATTTCACTTCCTCAAACTGACAGGCCGTTTGAACAAACTTCTTTTGGATAATTTCCTCTATAGTTTTAAAGGGCCTCCTAAAAATAAAGAGAAAACATTGCAACGTGGTCGATAATTAAAAAAACACCCCGTCTGTGACCAGCCTCGGCCCTGATTTTGGTAATGGAGAGAGCTCAGAGGGTGGAAAAAAACATGAGTTCACTTTTTGGGTACTTAGAGCTTTTGACAGCACTTCAGGGATCGCTGGCTTTACTTGTTTCTCTGTCGAGCTGCTCATGCCGTGATCCCACGCACACTTGGGCATGTTCTCCCTGTCCGCATGCGAGCACTCCATTAAAAGCGCCGTGCGTGTCTAAAGCCCTGCCAGCTCCCGGCTTTGGTTTCCTCTGCTTGGCTCGATCTGTTCTGCAGCAGTCAGGAAGAGGGAGGGGGGAAAAAGAGAAAAAAAAAATCCATTTCAGAAAGGCTGGGAAATGTAATGGGAACCTCCAGAGAGCGGGGAGGCGAGGGCAGAGCACCTGTAGCTGCCTTGAGCTGGGTTTGCTGCTGGGTTCTGCCCGGGGTTTTTACGAGGGTTTCGCAAGCGTGGGTTTCGAAATGGCTCCAAGAGGGTTTTTGCTGGGCGTTCTCCGGGCTGGGCGTGATGCTGGCCGTGGCTCCCGTGGTGCCGGGAGCTGCCGGGGAGCCCCGGTGGGACCGGGGCGGTGCTGGGGGCACGCAGGGTCCCGGGGGATGCTCTGTGCCCGTGCTGTCAGCAAGGAGATTGAGATGAAGGAAAACTTCCTTTCTCACTGTCCCAGCTATAAAAGCATGAGAGAGAGAAAGAGAGAAAGATTTCCCCCAGGGATCAGCAGTGATAAAACGGCTTTCTTTTGAAAAGCAATGAGAGAAAAGAAGTGTGTCTAATCCTGCTGGAGAAGAAAGGGAGAACATCCCTCTGCTGCGAGCTGGGCAGGGGCTGGAGGGACCCCGGTGTGGAGGCAGCGACCTGGTGCTCCTGCCTGGCCAGATCCTGCCTGGTGCAGAGGAATCCTCTGGGCAGGAGCAGAGAGGGGTTTTATTTCCTAGGACCTGTGGGCTTGGAGGAGCTGCTGGGAGCTGACTGCCCTGCTGGTGAGGGCAGTGGTGTGAGAGCTGGGGAGATGCTGCTGGCTCATCCCCACATTGCTCAATCCCTGCAGAGGAGCTGTGCTGGCGCCCTGCTCGGGACACACTCGCCCAGATTTTCTTTCCCCTTGGCCCTGGGGCTGGAGGAGGCTGGAAAGGGGAGCTGCAGCCCCGAGCGAGGAGGGATGTGTGTCCCCAGGGCAGGTATCGCAGGGACTGCTGCAATCCTGGATCCCATTTTCCCGGTGATATGGGGCTGGCCTGACTGGCTGTAGCAGCTTCTGCCTCTCCTTTCCTGGTACAGCCCTGTCACTATTTCCTCGGGGACAGCCTGCAGTGTCCAGGCTTGGCCCAGGAGCTGTTCTGTCACCCTGTCAGCGATGGGACAGTGGTGGCTCGGCCGCTGCTCCTGTGCTCTCCAGGTCTGAGCTGAGGCCGCCGGGGTGTTTTTATTGCTGCTGTGGTTGATGATTTATTTCCAGCAGCATCCGCCCCGTCTCGTGACTTGATTAAAAATTAAAGCAAAGAGAGGGGCGTGCTGTGGCTGCTGTGAGCTCACAGTCCCTTCTCTGAGCCCTGTGGGGTTCCCAGCCTGTGAACTGGGGACAGGGAAATGTGCTAGGAATGGGAGGGTGGAGACAGATGGCAGTGGGATGACGTGTCCGGCCAGGAGGGGACGGAGAGGTGGGTGCTGGCGTGGGAACCATCAGTAGGATCAGGATCCTCTCGCAGACTGTAGAGCTCGTGAATGTTTATTTGTATCTCCTTGAGCTGAATAATGGTAATCCCCAGCCAATAAAGTGCTCATTAGGCTGAAATTAATGAGTTTATGTTTCAAAATACAACAACAACACCGCTCAAACCCGCAACCCTGCAAAGGGAACTCCATCAGGAAGGGATGGGTGGATGGGGCAGCGGTGCCACGGAGCAGCTGGGGAGGAAAACCAAGCTGGCATTGGGATGTACCTGCTCCCTGCAGAGCCTGGTGGGCAGCAGCACAGCCACAGCCATGCTGCACCATAGGAATGTGCTGCTGGAGAAGGATTTTGGATACACCATCAGCATTTTGCTGTTTGAGGAGCTTGTGCTGGCTGGGAGGTGAGCACGGAGCATCCGTGTGTGCAGGGACTCTTGAGCCACATGGCGTTAGACAATACCTGCCATGTCTCAGTGTCACTGCTGCCCATCTACTCTTCTTGTGACTTTCAGCAGGAAAACAGGGCTGAGATTTTGAAGATCGTCCTGGGATGTCACAGCCGATAACTTCAGTGCCAGGAGTTTCTGCCCTGGCCCTTGGGGAGGGCTTTGGCAGAGCCCACCACCCTCTGCTTGTGTATGGAGGGATCCAGTGAGTCATGAACCCCTCGCAGAGAAAGGGGAGCAGGAAATTAGCTCACAGCTCTTGTGAAAGACAGAAGCCGACTTGATACCTATAATTAAAGCGGGTGTCAAGGAATGAGGTGCAAATTCCTCAGGGGGCATCTCACCAGCAGGGAGAGCAGCACCTGCTGCTGACCCGAAAGTGGCAGCTCCTCCTTGAACAGAGCCTGGGGAGAGGCTGGTGCTGAGCCCCCGAGGACCAGGTGTGAGCCCCCAGCTCCTCTCCTGACCAACAGTAAGGGATGATGTGGATGGCAAGGCCATGTGTGTCCCATGTCCGTCCAGCTGCTCATGGGAATCGCCCGTCTGGAGCTGTGGGAATGTGCCTGGTGCTCAATGGGGTGGTGGGGCTGCCCTGGGCAAAAATCCTCCTGGGAGATGCATGGGACCTTACCAGGGCAGAGGTGGGGAGAGGCAGGGGTAGAGAGTGAGGTGAGGAGGGTTTGGGGTGCAGTTTGGGAATTGCAAGGGAGCAGAAGCAGGATGTGGAGGCAGTGTCTGCAGTGGTGGGGTGGGATGGTCTCAAGATCCTCACTGGGGTTGGAGGAGGCACTTGGGGACCTGTCCTGCTGGGTGCTGGCAGTGCTGTGTCACCTCAATGTCCTCATTCCCCTAAAGCAGCTGTGTTGCCCCCCGGCATGTCTCTGAGGGAGGGAAACTGAGGCACAGGGATAATGTGTGTTTGTTCAGGGCCGAGCGCCTGCGTGGTGCTCCCGGCTCTTGCACTGGTCCCTTCTTTTCCAGCCACTCCTACCTGCAGTCCCTGGGCTGGTGCCAGGAGCACGCAGCATTCCAGGGGTTCTCTCCATCCCCCTCGACACGACGCCCCAGCTCGGTCCTGCGGCTGCAGGCGCCTTCCCGGCAAATGCCAAATGTGCTGAGCAGACGGAAAAAACGAAAAAGAGGAAAAAAAGAACCCAACCCAATAATATGAGGAAGAAATGCTGGTGTGTCCTGGGTGGATTAGTTGAGACTCCTCGCTGGATTCCTCCGAAGGGAGGTGCTCGTGCTGGAAGCCGGCCACCAGCCGGGCCTGCTGCATTTTTCCTGGATTCTCTTACCATTTGGGGACTGAACTTCAGTCTGAAAAATATGTATTTTTAACTTGGTTGTGTCTGAAGCTTGTCTCTGCTTCGGGCTGCTTGGCTGTGTCCTGGCCTGGCCGTGCAGTGAGATGGATGTGATGGGAGGCGAGGGCTGGACCTTCCAGACTGGACCAGGAGGAGGAAACGAGAGGAGGAAAGGTTTGTTCTGACGCAAAGAAAACCATTTCAGAAGGTGCCTCCTGCTTGGCCCAATCACCCAGCAGGAGTGTGGAGCAATGGCCCTGGTGTGTCAGGACGATGGCAGCAGCGATGGAGACACGGGCGAGAAAACCTGGTGTTGAGTTAGTTGGGCAAAATAAGGAAGGGATGAACATCTTGGGAAGGTTTGTAGACCCAACATGCAGGACTGATGGACTCACACAGCATTGCCTTGGAAACAGCCGCTGAAGTGTGCAATGTTCCTGTCTCTGGGGGTGGTTTTCCTCCCAGCTGTGGAGCTGTGGCAGGACACTGGCACCGCTGGCCTCTGTGTGCCACCTGGGCTGGCTCTTGGCCGCGGGCTGGGCTCAGCCTGGCAGGTGATGAGGTTCTGCTGAGGGTTGTGCTCCGCTCAGAGCTCTGTAGGGCAGGGCTGAGGCACGGGGGGCCGTTGTTTATTGTAGGGTTGCCGGCCATGGCGGCTCTGCGGGGTGTCACTCGCTTCCCCTGCTCGGGGCCGGAGGCTGCCCAAGCCAGCAGGACAATCCGGGCTGTGTTTTCATAATTAAAACAAATAAAACAAACCCGTACGCGGCGTTATTTACAATACGGGCTCGGGAAGAGTCGAGCTCAATATTGTTTCCTCGCCGAGTTTTTCCCTTTGTGGCTCACACACGAGTTTGTTGTTGTTGGCTGCTCCCGAGGCCGCGGTCTCGCGTGCCGGGGCTGCCGCCGGCCCACAGCGGGCGGCCTGGAGAGCTGGCGTGGGGTGGCCAGAGCTGGGCTCTGCCCATCGTGGGCATCGCTGGGAGTTGGTGTGGAGTGGCCAGGCCTGGGCTCTGCCCATTATGGACGTCCAGGGGAGTTGGTGTGGGGTGGTCAGACCTGGGCTCTGCCCATTATGGGTGTCCATGGGAGTTGGTGTGGGGTGGTCAAACCTGGGCTCTGCCCATTATGGATGTCCATGGGAGTTGGTGTGGGGTGGTCAGACCTGGGCTCTGCCCACTATGGGTGTCCATGGGAGTTGGTTTGGATGGTGAGGCCGGGACTCTACCCATTATGGGCGTCCAGGGGAGTTGGTTTGGATGGTCAGGCCTGGGCTCCATGGCCCATCTGGGATTGTCCCTGGAAGGCCAGTTGGGAAGGGTGGCTGTGCACGGCAGTGATTGGGGTGCCTTTGTGAAAGGAAAGGTTTTTTCTGCTTGTGGGACTTGCTGCTGTCACGACAGGGATGTCTTTGGGGTGAGATCAAATGCTGGGGTTTCCTGCAGAGGGTTGGCAGGTGATTCTCCAGCAGGGACCAGCCTCATGTCGTTGCCTGCAGCATCCCTGAGGGGCTGCACTGTGGTCCTGCAGTGGGGTCTGAGCCCTGGAAGTGCCGCAGCACCTGGCAGGAGGAACAGGGCTGTGGGTCTGGGGGGCAGCTCTGGCTCCAGACTCCCAGCCAGTGCTTTGGGCCAGTGCTGTCCTGAGGGTGGAGAAGGGGACGCGGAAGGGATGCGGCTGTGGCCCTCGGGTGCTGCATCCACCCAGCGGTGCTGGTGCAGTCTCAGGTGATGCTGGAAGGGACATCCCTTCCTGGGGGGAGACATGGGTGCCCCCTGTCACCGTGCTGTCAGGCTTTCACCCTGCTGCTCTGGGGTGGGTACCAGCACAGCGGGGATGCTGCAGGGAGGGATGGGCACCGGGACATGATGGGGTGCAGGGCAAGGTGAGCTCCCCCCTCGTGCCGAGCTGCAGGCAGACATTCCCGTGGGGAGCATATGGCAGGTAATCCAGGGCCAGATGGGAGTTTGCTCCCATTGCTCCAGCCCCTGGTGCAGCTGCCGCAGGCACAGCCGGGCAGCGCTTGGCGTGGTGGCCGTGCCCCCGCAGGGACAGCCCCGAAGCCAGCCCTGGGAGGGCGAGCAGGGTGGCACGGCTGGGTGGCCTCGTGCAGCTGTGCAGAAGCACCCCGAGGGGCACAGGTACCGCCTGGGCTCTGCGTGCACGGAGCTGGCTGAGCACACCAGCCCCTGCCTAGCGGGGCAGGGCTTAAAGCTGGGCTTAGGAGGTCAAAATCTGGCTAATGAGTTAATGGCAATTAATTAACTCCGGGGCACTTTACAAATATTAACTAATTGTTCTGCTGTGAGCGAGGTCTGTGTGATTTCCCCAGGTCACAGACTGAGCTGTGGAGGAGCCTCACATCCACGGTCGAGGTGCGTTAACACCAGGGCTGTGCCTCGAGCCAGGGGCTAATTTTGCTCCTGTTGATGTGGTGAACAGTCACCAGGGGCTTCAGGCACAGCAGGGTCAGATCCCACTGCAGATTCCTCTCTGTTTTTCTATGCAAGCTCCCTGCATCCCACGGACTTTGGAACCTGAGCATCTCTCTGCCTGCTCCGTCCCCGTGAGCGTTTTAGGGGGAGGCAGCCGCAGCCACGATGTTCCTGGTAACCACCACCCACGCAGGCAGTCTTGTGTCTGCTGGCTCTTCCCTGTGCTCCCCAGGAGCTGCAGCAGCTTCTGAGCAATGTCTGTGGTACCCACAGCACCTGGGAGGGTTTGCAGAGGGAGAGGAGCCCTCTGAGTGCTCCAGCTCCTCACTGGCTGCAGGAGATGGGTTGGTGCAGGTGCAGCTATTTTTAAATCCCTCTGGACAGCGTGGTTTGGCCCTCGTGTACCCTCGGTTTGTTTGTTTATTTACTTCTTTTGGCGGCTGAGGAGTTTGTAGAAATGACTCAAATGTCAGCTTTTGGGGAAGGGATTAAATCTCAGAGCCCCATTGTGCGAACAGAGCTAATTTTAGGCCTGTGATCTTAAAATAGAAGAAAGGAAAGGCAAAAAAAAAAAAAATTAGGCGTTTTTCCCTGGGCCAAGGAAAAACAGGCTGTGAGGTGGCCCTAAGGAAGAGATGTGGCTGCCCATAGCCAAAGTCAACATTTTGGGAGGTGGCTGGAGCTGCTCCTGGCTGACACTGGGAAAGGGCACAGCAGAGTGATGCGAGGACAAGGTGAGGATTAACCCCCTGGTCTGATGGCACCTGGGTATTGTGGTGCTTGGCCAGGCTGGGGAGCCACGATGTGCTGAGCGTGGTTGCTCATCCCACCCCGAGGCCTCAGGGCTGGTCCAGCTGCTGATGGACAGCAGTTCCTGGCCAGGCAAGTGGGTCTTGTGTCCACAGCCCCATGGTCTCGTCACCCTGTGCAGAGGTGACCCTGGCTGGTCTCTGCATCCTTCCCCCTCGACATTAAAAAAGCAGAGGGGAAGTGTCCGTGGGATGGGGGGGACGCAGAGGCCAGATCCCATTTTGTGGTGGGACTCGTCATCCTGTGAGCAAATATTCTGGTGATACTAAAATGCTTGGGATTTTCTAGCGAATTGAAGCTCTCCAAGCAGTGCCAAGAACAATTCAGCAGCCTCCAAAAACAGCTTTCCCTGAGGATTACTTGTTCCTCGTGCCAGAATGATTGATGAGAATGGGAAGGTTCAGGTGACTCAGTCCAGCGTGACCTGACGGTCTCATCCCCGCAGCCAGGCAGGGACTGTGCCATGGGATCCCTGCTCTCCATGCTGCTCCTGGAGGAGGCTCATCAGGGCCTGACAGCTTGCAGGGCATCTCAAAAACATCCCATGAGCTTGTCAGCACTTTGTAATCTCCTTTCTCCCTCCTTTCCAGGAAATTTCTTGCAAAGGTGTTGACAAAGTCAGAGGACGCAGGGGCAGCTCGTGGTCAGCTTGCTTTCCCCGAGCACCCACCAAGCCCTCCTGCCTCTGTCAGAGCCTCTCCTCACCTCTGGCAGCCTAGCTGGCTTGGAAGGGATGGAAACCTGCTCCTAAATGACAGAGCAGGAATAATTCTGACCGTTACCTTGATAACAAAACCAGCGAACGCTGTGAGCTGCCTTCAAACTGTCAGAAGGAGCAAAAATGCAAGGCATGTGTTTAGGGAAAGCTTCAGTCTCTGGGTGTTTTTGGGAGGGAAAAAAACATACCACAAGGCTGTTTGCTTTTGGTTGAAACCTCTTTTGTGATCCCCCTCTCTTGGATGGCTCTGTGACTTTCGACAGCTCACGCCGTAGGTGGATGTTTGTGCTTGGAGATGTTTTTCCATATGCTCCTCATAGCTCCGCTCGCGGATTTTGCACATGGGCTGCGAGAGAGAGGTAGGCTGCTCTAATATCATATGATAATATGAAATTAGCTCCACTTTACATAAATTGAGACACCCAGGCGCTTCCAGGCCTGGGTAGGGCGTGCTGGGGGTTCCTGCCCTCTTTCCCCTCTGCTGGGAAGGGAGGCAGAGAGCCGGGGCTGGCTGGCAGCAGGATCCTGGATCTCTCCGTGCACACACGGCTCTGTGCTCCCGTAATCCACAGCCAGCTGAGGGTGAATTCCAACCCGCGGTGGAAATTTAGGTCAAAGGTGCTTTTAGTTCAGGGGAATATGATCAAATTAGGGCCTTTTGTGTTTGCCTGTGTTGTTTTGGTTTTTTTTTCTGAAGGGACTTGCGTAGGCAGGGCTGCAGGAAGAGCTTGGCACATAGATGGGCAGATCCTGACCATCCGTAAATCAGGACAGCGCTGCCTGTGCCTGTGGCAGGGCTGGAATTTCAGCTGGAAAGGTCAGAATTGGTTCAGAGTTGGTCTTCAGCCAGAGATCTGGGCACAGCTGGCACAGCCTGTGTGCCTGTGGCATTTCCCCCAAGCGCACCCCGAGGGAAGGTTGGCTCAGGGACTTCCCTGAGGCCTGAGAGGTGGAGGGATTAAAATTTTATCCCTTGGGAAAAGCAATGTCATCCTGCTGGTTGTGAGCTGGGAGGTTTCCACCAAAGTCTCTGCAGTCCTGGGGAGCAGGGGGAGTTTGTTCCTGCCACCCCATTGCCCCAGCTCTTGGTGCTCCATCCCCAAGTGTCACCCAAACACCCGCTGGCATCCCACGGAAGCGTCCTTTGGTCCTGCTTATGCCATGGCTGCCCTGCAGCTCTTTCCTCAGCTGCATCCCATTGTCATTGTTCATCCCGTTGCCTTCCTGCATCTCTTTCCTCTCCTGCATCTCTTTCCTCTCCTCATTGCCCTCCTGGTTCCCGTGGTCCTCCTGAATCCCACTGCCCTCCTGCCCAAACCACGCTGTTCCCACTTGTGGGCAGGAGCAGGGGAAGAAGGGGCAGCTACGTGGCAAGTTCTCACCATAAATAGCCTAAACCCCCAACTTTTGTGGTTGGTTTTTTATGGCTGGTTCTTTTCTGAAGAAATCCGTGAGTTGGCATTGCTGTCTGAGGCACCGCAGCCTCCTAAAACCTGTTTGTTTTCATTCTGACATTAACACAAGGTCTAAAATAAGCGCTGCAATTTCCAGGCCCGTTTGTGATTAGCGATAGGCAGGAGTGAACCATTCAGCCTTAAATTAATTGTGCTGGGGTGGGTTGGTTTTTGTTGGTTTTTTTTCTTTCCCCCTTTTTTTTTTATTATTGATGCATAATGTATGATGAGAAAAAGTGAAAAAATAATTAAAGTCTGAAGAGCGCTGCATGGATTCATTCATTATGAAATCTGGGTCAGCAGCCGGAGAAGGAAAACAAGAAAGGGGGGGCTGCTGGAGTGGAAAAACAGGACTTCAGAAGCGCTGCAGGCACGGCAGGAATGCGCGAAAGGCCCTTTGCAGGCAGCCTGGGAAATCCGAAGTTGCATCGTGGCTGCCCCCCGAGGAGAAACGCGCCTGCAGGGAATGGGAGGGGGATGCTGGAGAGGGGATTCCCTCTCCTGTCTCTCACTGCTCATGGCTTCTCCCTCTGCCGTGGGGTGGGGGCAGGCGCTGCCGTGCTGAGCCAGCGGATTCTGCAGAGGGGGTGGAGGGGAGCGCCTGGAGAGGTGGAGTGGGCTGTGCTGGGGGTTTGGGGT
>VZTX01007703.1:88-16094 GCA_013400915.1 Pardalotus punctatus | reverse complement strand
CAAATCCCACCAACCACAGAAAACAAACCATATGGTGCCATCAGAGGGGCCAGAGCCCCCCGACCCCTCTCACGTTCCAGACCCGCCTTTCAGGCTGCGGGATCCGCATTCCCAGCCCTCTCCGTGCTCGGGGTGGCTGCCAGGCTCTGGGGCACGATGAACCCAGCCCGAGCTCCGCTCCTCCTGCCTGATCCCAGTGCGGGATGGGCTTTGGGCAGGGTCAGAGCTCGCTCAGTGTGGGTTTGGGACAGGTTGGAAAACGGCAGAGACTCCAGCTCGTCCCATTTTCCTCCTTCCCCGCAGCAGCCTGGCTTGGCTTTACTCCCGAGAAATCAAAGGAAAGGCTGTAAGTATTAGGTTGATTTTCTAAACAATTCCCCTCTGAGCTTTTAAATAAGACCCAGGTTTCCGAGTAAGTGCAGTGCAGAGCGGCTGAAGATAGCAGCAAGGGGAAAAAAACCACTTTTCATCCACAAAATCAGTGGGATGAAAATATTTACATTTTCTTCCGCTTTTCAAGACTTGGTCAAAAAAAAAACCGTTTTTTGTTTGGGAAAGCAGCTTCTCTGCAATTTTAGGGGGAAGAAAAGCAAAACAAAAGTTGATTGACCTCTTCCAAAATTCAATAGGCGAAACGAAGCCAATAACCAAAAGAATTTGTTCTTAAAGTCAGGTGCTTTGAGAAGCATTTGGGGAGAAAAGCAGCTGTACCTGGAGGTTTTACACTGCACACCCTCATGCCAGTCAGTTCTTGCCCTTCAGATAGAAAACTAATCTGATATTTTTGGCAGATGTATGAAAGTCAGGAGCACGTGGACTAATTATTATTTGGGCTAATTACTATTATTATTGTTATTATTATTATTACTGGGGAGGCTAAACCTAATTGTTGCTTAGAGGCTAAAGCTTCCTGCTCAGTCCTCTCTCTCCTCCTTTCCCTCAGGATTCTCAGATTGTTTGAGCGTTTCCCCACTGCTTATTCCAAATTCCTTGCGCCACTCCAAGGATCCTGGGCCCAGAGGAGCTGGGAAGCAGGAAAAGACCCCCCAGCAGCAGCCCTGCTCCATCCTGTCCTGCCAAACGTTCCCTCTGCCATTCGGGACAGCTCCCTGCTGCCTTCATCCCTCCCCTGCATCCCGGGAGCTCCTCGGTTTCCCTCCTTCAGTTCGTTGTTCCCAGGGTTTTTTTTGGGATGTCAGGAGGATGGAGGAGGCAGGAAGAGCTGCTCTCCAGGGAGAGGATGTGTGTGAGCGCCTGCCCCAGGAGAACGCTCGTCTGGGCTCTGCTCCGTGTCCTCAGGGGTGGTGACAGCTCGTGTTTCGCTCCTGGCAGCCACAGCAGGGAGGAGGATTTGTGCCCAGCCCAGGGGAGGTGAGGATGGTTTCACAGAATTGTGGGATCACGGAATGGTTGGGGATGGAAGGACCTTAAAGCCCATCTCATCCCACCCCTGCCAAGGCAGGAACACCTTCCCTGAGCCCAGGCTGCTCCAGCTGCTCTGGAAAATCCATCCCAGCCCCTCCGCACCCTCACAGGCAGGAATTCCTTCCCAAGATCCCATCCAGCCCTGCCCCGTGGCAGTGGAAGCCGTTCCCCTTGTCCTGTCACTCCAAGCTCTTACAAAACTCCCTAAAAACGTTTGCCTAGGAGCCACATCATCTGCGTTTTCAGGGAAGACATTCCCAAATCCCACTCCTCCCCCTCTCCAGAGCCACCTTTGCCCTGGGAGAGCCTCCCTGGCCCAGCCCGGGTGCTGTGCCCACCTTGGAGCACGGAGCAGCGCCCAGGCAGCAGCTCGGCGTCCCGCAGGCGTTCCCAGGGATCAGGGTGGGATGACAGGGGTTTTATGAGGTGTTTACATGCCAGGAATGTCATCCATCACCCCGAGACAGCCGGCGTGCGTGCGAGGCCGGCTCGGGAGGAGGAGGAGGTGCCTGTGGATGAGGAGCAGAGCTCAGCCACAGGTGAGGAGCCACCCCAAGCTTTTGGTTTCGTCGATTGTGCGTCAGCCCGAAGGCAACAACGGTTGGGAAATAAATCAGGAGAACTCATCCTACCTGGAATTCTCAGGCAGCAGAACCAGTTGAGAGGCCACCAGTGGTGGCGATTCGAGCTGGTTTGGGAAAGGGGGGGAGAAAGGCAAGGATAAAACTCTGTGAGGGTGCTGAGGCCCTGGCACAGGCTGGCCATGGAAACTGTGGCTGTCCCATCCCTGGAAGAGTCCAAGGGATCCAGGTTGGATGGAACAGCCTGGGATAGAGGAAGGTGTCCCTGCCCACGGCAGGGGGTGGAATGAGATGAGCTTTAAGGTCCTTCCCAACCCAAACCGTCTGGGATTCTGGGATTCCATGGCTCCTGCCACAAAAGCCCTGGACTCCCCAGACTCCTCGGGGATTTCAGTGGCCCCACCCGCAGCAGCAGGGAGTCCTTTCTTTCCTGTGAAGTTTATTCCCTCACGCAGCACTCCCTGAATCCCTGGGGCAGTCAGCCAAAACCACGCAGGGTTAATGAAATAAAATCATTTCACCCCAGCCCAGAGGCAGCAGCTCCGTCCCGAGGTGTGGGGAGAGCCGAGGACTCAGGGTCTGGGGTGTCCCAGGCAGGGGGCAGAGCCAGGATGCTCCCCCTGCGCCATCCCTTCCTCCCTCTCCCTTTCATGAGCACGGATCGTTCCCTCAGGCTCAGAGCCAGAGCCAAAGCTCATCTCCGGAGGATACATTTTTAGACGGTTTACAGAATCTGGCTTCCTGCTTTGAAATATCTGGGGCTCTTTTGTTTTCCGTCACCTGGAACGTAGGTGTGACAGGAGTCAGTGTCCCCGTGTGACTCTGGGGGGGATCCACTGGCAGGCAAATCCAGGGCTTTGGAAGGAGCCACAGGCCAAACCCCCTGAAGGCATCTCAGCCACCTCGGGGATGGGACACAACCTCCCCCCCGCAGGGCAGGACACAAAGCCGGAATGACAAACGTCACTCCGAGGCCCCATCCCGGCTGCTGTGACATCCTGGGACGGTCCCAAGGGCCAGGATGGACCGAGCACTGCTGAGGTGGTGTCAGACCCCAGCGAGTTCCTGCTGGGTTCCTCCTGCCAGGCAAGCCCGGGCCAGGCGGGACACAAAGCGTGCTCCGTCTCGCACGCCCTCCCGAGCCTGGTGGGCTGTGGGGACCCTGCCGGGGTGGGGGGGACCCCGTTACCTCAGGGCAGGAGTCACGGGGCTTTGGCTTCTCCTCAGAAGTTCGGGAGGTGACACCGTGCCTGGACCGTCCCCTGTCCGTGCCTGGACCGTCCCCTGTCCATGCCTTTTTTCAGAACTGCAGAGTGGATTTCCCAGCAGCGATTTTATAGCAACTGGTGTTTGCTGGAGAAGAAAAAAAGGCATTATTTCTACACAGAAATCCTATCAAACCCTCTGGAAATGTGGATATTCTCTATTTAGGGGTGCTGGCAGCTTGGCACTGAACTGATCTTCAACCCCAGAAACCCACCCAGGCTGGCACCAGCCCCTGTGGCAGCTCTTTGGGCAAGCCCAGCCCAGCCAGGGGGGTTAAATCCTCACTGAACACAAGGACAACATTTTGGGAGAAGAGTTATTCAGGACCTGGGACCCCGGGGATTTGTGTGAAGGTGCCTGGGCAGCTCTGCTCGATCCCACACGGAGAAGGGGGGACCCCTTGCCAGGACCCCCGGCACGGGGACAAGCCCTGCGAGGGGCCAGAGCTGCATCCTGGCCCTTTGTTCTGCAGGGGGAGCGTGCAGGGAGTTGGGTGCCAGCCACGAGAGCTTGTGCTGTGCCCGCTTCCTCCCCTGGCACGCAGCGGGGCCGGGCGCCGCTGGCCAATTCTGGGCTGCGTAAACAGCCGAGTAACCAAGATAAACGAGGCTGAGTGGCAGGGGAGGCTGCCAGTCCCCGGGAATCAGGGAATGCTGCAGGGCTCCGGGGCCGTGCTCTGGGTCAGGGAGTGCAGCATCCCACCAGGCGCTTCCTGAGCTGCCTTGGACCGGCTCCCCCACATCACTGACCGCTTGTTTGAGGAGCTTGGGGTTAAAGGGGTTTTTTCAGAGTGGCCAAGAAATTCGTGGAGAAAGATGTAATCCAACTGATCCTGGAGGACACTGAAGGAAGATCTCATTGCAGTCTGCAACTTCCCTCGTGATGGAAGGGGGGAGGCAGCTCCGACCTCTGCTCGCTGTGACAGGGACAGGGCCTAGGGAACGGCTGGAGCTGTGTCAGGAGAGGTTTGGGTTGGATATTCGGGAAAGGTTCTTCCCCCACGGGGTTCTGGGGCAATGACCAGGGAAAGGTCCCAGCCCCAAGGCTGCCAGAGCTCCAGGAGAGTTTGGATGACATTCCCAGGGATGCCCAGGGTGGGATTGTTGGGGGTCTGGGCAGGGCCTGGGGCTGGATTCCTGATCCCTGTGGGCCCCTCCATCCTCTGCCCTCCTTGATCCCCCCCTGGCAGTGATGCTGATGCTTCCCAGCGATGCAGAGCCTCGAGTGCTGCCCCAGCCCCCGGCTCTGTGTCCGGGCTGCAGCTTCCGAGGGCTACAAGGGGTTAAAACCAACCCCCCCGCCCTGAGCCCTGCTAATGCCTCTGCAGAACGGAGCACCCCTGCCAAGAGCTTATCTGAGGCTCTTTGTGAACAAAGTGAGCCCTGGAAGGTGGCGAGGCTCGGTGACAGGGAGCAGGGATGGGAGCCAAGATCTTGCCTCTGGCCACGGGAGAAATTTCCATCTCAGAGAGAGAGGAGCCACCCCACTGATAACGCTGCTGTTCCCAGCGCTGGGAAGGGCCTCGGGGGACAGGGACCTCATTCCCCGCGAGCTGCCAGTGCCATCCCACGGCTCGGACTGCACAGATGGAAACCTTGGCTGGAAAGCATCCTCAGGCAGGTGTCCAGCCTCTGAGCTCGGCCTTTCTGCTGGCTCCTGCACCTTCTAAACTGGGACAGACAGGAGCCCTTTTCCCCAGGCTTTAACCCCTGCAGGGACACGGCCTCCAGCTCCTGCAGAAATCAGCAATCACCACACAGATACCATGAGCTTCTCAGCCCTTAAGACCTCTGGAAAAAAACTTGAATGAGCTGTAGGTCTAATGAAAATGTGGGAAAATCTCCGAGTGGCCGGAATTTCAGAGGCCCCGGCTCAAACTTTCTGCTTCCCAAATCCTCCCGAGGTTGGGAATGGAGAGTGACTCCAACCGAGCACTCTTTCCATTCCGAGGCCCAGCCAGGGCCGATGAAAATCAGGGCCGAGCATGGCCCATCTCTAGCTCTGTGTTTATTTTTAATTGAGTGGATCAAAACTGAATCGGCCCCCACCAGTTCTTGGAAATTTAATCCACAGATCCCTTCTCTGGAGCTACCGTGCAGCAGCTCTGTGACCCCAGAGCCAGGGCCCTCTCTGACACAGCCTCGG
The DNA here is from genome assembly GCA_013400915.1 of Pardalotus punctatus. NCBI lineage: Eukaryota > Metazoa > Chordata > Aves > Passeriformes > Pardalotidae > Pardalotus > Pardalotus punctatus. Next base: position 10,677 of record VZTX01007703.1, on the reverse strand, counting down.
GATTTACTGCCCCTGCAGCTGGAAACCCTGCTGCAGCCCAGGGGCAAAACCCAGCGGAAACCCTGGGCCCTTGCAGGGAAAGGCAGAGAAAAGCAGATACGCAGGGCAGAGATCCTGGGAAAGGATCCCTGGGATGGGCTGGGGATGTGGCAGCCGCGTGTCACCGCTCCAGGTGAGACACAGCCCTTCTGAGAGGCCCAGCCGGGCACTGAGGTGCTCCCAAGGGCTCCTCCTCTCCATGGGAACTGGGGCACGCTGTTCCAGGTTGGTTTTTCTCCTGAAATCAGTGCGGGAAGCTCGTGATGTGTTTGGTGCTCCCCGGGGCACAGGGGGAGGAACGGGTCTGTCTGTTCCTGGAGAGACTCCAGCAGAGGGGAGCTGGAGGGAGGAGATCCCAATTAGTCCTGGCAGGCAGCACGAGCGAAACTTCCTGTTCTCCTCGTGCCCTGCCACGGGCAGAGCTCTCCTGCTGATCCTCCGCAGTGGGGTTTCATCTCCGTGGAGATGGATCTAACACCTGCCCATGACCCACCCCAGGGGCTGCCTTGGCCTCTCTCAGCTCCTGAGGAGCCAGGCCACCTCCTCCCTCCTGCTCTCCAGCCCTTCTGGCAGCTTCCAGCAAGTGCCAGGATGTCCAGGCAGGAAGTTCCAGTGCTCTCGGAGCCGCCGGGCTGTGGAGGCCACGGCTCAGGATTCGGCCAGCCTGGAGATGCCCCAGCTTGTGGAGAAATGGCTTGAGGAGCAAGGCGGCCATGGAATGCCAGAGTCTGTGTCTGTGCAGAGTTTGCCCCTGCAGAGCACAGAGAGGGCATTGTGCGAGCAGAAGGCAGAATTTTGAAGATAACTGCAAGGACGATGTCCTTGGTGGTTTGGAAAGTACCGAGGCCTATGAAAGAAGGATTGTAGTCAGAAGAGTAGAAAAAACCAGATCGTAGTGACCACGAGCGGGTGGGAACAGGTTGATGTGACTGTACAACTAACCAATAATAGAATGACAAGTAGTTTTACTAACCAATGATTCTATGACATGTAACATTGCTAGGTGCTGCAAAAATGCACTTAAGGCTGTGAACCTGATGAATAAACGGATTGGATTGAAGATTGGATTTATGGATTGGATTTTTGGGAATTGACGGATTGAGGATTAAAGGATTGAAGCTTGCTTATAAATCATATTGATTTGTGTGTCTTGCTTCATTCACTGACGGAAAATGGCACCTTTCTCTTAAGTGAGGTGACTTTTCAGTGAGGTGACTCTTAACTGAGGTTTCTCCTAAACGAGGTGACTCTCAAATGAGGTTTCTCCTAAACGAGGTGACTCTCAAATGAGGTTACTCCTAAACAAGGTGTCTCCTAAACGAGGTTTCCCCCAACATTGGTGACAGTGTGGATTTTACAATAAGTGTCGCCGTTTCGCGACACCAGCTCCTCCTGAGCTGGGAGATGCTCCCCGAACCTCACAGCAGCTCCTGGAGCATTGCTTGGCCTTCTCAAAGGATTCGCCATTAGGGATGGATTTATCTTGGATTTTACTCGGATTTTCCTTCCCTTCCTTTGCAAAAACCCTGTTTGGACAAAGCACGGCAACATCCTCGCTCAGCACAGACAGGGATTACAGCAGCAGATGCTTCTCTGCCTGCACTGGCCAGGGAAATGCCTCCAGAACCTCCACCAGACCTCAGCAAATTCCCAGCATCCCTGGCAGCAGGGATTTGGCATTCCCAGCCCCACCACAGCTGGCTCCAGGGCAGAGCCCGGCACACGTGGCCGTGCCGGTGCCAGGCCGAGCCTCTTGGTGTGGCAGAGGCAGCGTCCAGCCCGCCGTGGTCAGCTCTCTCTGGCTGAGCCTCCTCAGGAAGCACTGGTGGGATAATGGTCGTGTCTGAAGGCATTATCCAAATTACTCGCTGCACTCTCTGTTTTCCCGGAGCCCCGGCCAGACCCCGGGAATATTTATCCTATTTATCTTGGCTGCGGAGCTCCTGCCCCTCTCGGAGCAGCAGGAGCTCGAAACCGCAGAGATTTGTTAATAGAAACCAAAGCAGGAACCAGCACCGAGCTCACAGGCAAAGGGCTGGAGTTGGTGTTGTCTGCTGGGGTCTCTGGACCTGCTGCCCCGGGGTCTCTGTCCTCTGTCACCTCCAGCCCCAGGACTGGGTCCCTGTTCCTGCCTTGCAGGAACGGGATTGCAGCCAGCCCAGCACTCGCAGATCTCATTGTGCCCGCTCCCATTCCACAGCAGGACAGTCCCAAACCACAGAACACAACCCCCGCAGGGACTGCACTCCTGAAAGTCTGTCCAGTCTGGTTCTAAGCAGCTCAAACACTGATGTTCCCTTTCTCCCTCGAGGAGACTCTCAGGCCACGTCTCCATGACAGATTTTACACAGCTTTTCCTCATCCTCTTGGACTTCGACCCAGCTGAGACCATCTGGTGTCGATGGCTGCGCTGAGGTCCCCGTTTCCCTCGAAACAAGATCTGAGCTTTGCTCAGCCCCCACCAAAGAGGAAGCAGCAAACCGAGGGCAGGACCTGGCTGCACCGTGGGCCCTGACAGTGGGGTTTTATCCACGAGAGCCCCGTGCTGGACACGGGCAGGGACAGGGAGCGGAGTCTGTGCTGGTTCCCTCCACTGAGGGCTGGGCTTTGTCACCCAGCCAGAATCAGGGGCCACTGCGTGGAGCCACAGAATGGTTTGGGTTTGAAGGGACCTCAAAGCCCACCCAGTACCACCCCTGCCATGGCAGGGACACCTCCCACCATCCCAGGTCAGTCCAAGCCCTGTCCAGCCTGGCCTTGGGCACCGCCAAGCCTGTCGGGGCAGCCCCAGCTGCTCTGGACACCCTGGGCCAGGGCCTGCCCACCCTCCCAGGGAAGGATTTCCCCCAAATATCCCAAAACCTGCCCTCTGGCAGTGGGGAGCCGTTCCCCCTCATCCCATCGCCCTTTCCTTAGCTCGGCATTCCTTCCCCAGCTCTTCTGCCCCTCTCCCTTATCCTGAGGCCACTCGAATCCCACAGATCCACTCCTCAGCAGGGCTCTGGAGCAGGCAGCAGCCCAGCTGTCCCCTGAGCAGCCAGGTGAGCTGCAGTCACACCTTCCTGCAGATCCCTGCAGCCAGGGCTGGCTCCCAGCAGGGCAAGGATCCCACTTCATTCCCCAGGAGTGAAGAGGATCTGCCTTGAATTTAAATGCAATCATTTCAGCCCAAGCCCATAAACCACAATTGGAACTTCGCAGCGAAAGCCAGCGTGGTTTGAATAATCAATCCCTGAAGGTTTCCCAGTCCAGAACATTCCCAAGCCAGTGCAAAAGGCAGAGGGATCCATGAGAGGGAAGCACTGGGGCTGTTTCTTATTTAGGGCCAGGCTGGAATCCCTGCAGAGCAGGGCTGGAATGGGCTCCATCAATTTTATCATCTCCCAGGATGACAGCAGAGATCCTCAGCAGGTGGAGCCCAGCTGGAACCAGGGAATCACGGAATCATTCAGGTTGGAAAAGCCCTCTGAGATCACGGAATCCAACCGTGAACCCCGCCCTGCCAAGGCCACCACTATCCCACGCCCCCAATGCCAAATTCACACTTTTTTTAAACACTTCCAGGGATGGTGATTCCAGAGATTTTTCCCTAATATCCAATCTAACCCTACAGGGAAATCCTCTTGGATTCCAGCTGTTCCTACCTGTTTCCAGAGCGGGATCACGTTGCTGTTCTCGAGGTCAACGTTTTTCCTGTTTCTGCCCCATCTTTCCTCAAATCTCACATGCTGAAATCCTGTGCCTGGAGTGAAATGGAGCAATTAGGAATTAGAAAAAGGCACCGGGAATGCACGAAGGGAAGCAGAGAGCTCTGCACAGGCAAGCTCAGAGACCCTGCGAATTCATGGTCAAACTCAGCCCAGCACCCAGGAAAACACCTCTGGGCCGGCTGAAAACCAGCTCTGCTGGCTTTGTTACAGTCTGAAACACAGTTTGGGTTGTGTTTCCCATGAAAAATTCCTCCTGCTGCACTGGGGCTTTGGACAAAGGGTTTTTCTCCCGTGAACTGAAGCACCAGAGCAAGGTGAAGTCTCTCAGCTGCTGGACGGGTCCTTGAGGTGACCAACGCCTTGCCCAGGCCATCCCCATCCTGATCCCTGCTGGAGCTTTGGAGCTGCCTTCCAGATCCCTCACTTCCCAACAGGGATGGGAGCTGGTTCCTGTCACCCTGCAACTCTCACGAGTGAGGTCATTTTATTTCCTGAGCAAGAGTGGCCAAAGCCACCGCCACCCCCACCCTGCAGCAGCTCACAAACACCGATTTAATTAAAATTTGTATTCAAAATGTAAGTCAGAGCTCATATCTGGCATGAAATACTCCAAAGAGAATGTGCAGATCCCTGCCCTGAGCGATGGAATAGGAGCTAATTTCCTTTTAGTCCCTACCCACATGTTCACATATATATAAAATGTAAATATACAGATGTAGTCACACATATTCTCATACACAGAGAGCGAGAGAGCTTCTACAAACCTGCTCAGACTCCTTAGTTGTCCAAAAGTCACCGGGACAGCAGGAATTCATGGGAGAAAAATCTCACTTCAGCAATTTTCAGAGCTTCAAGAAGCTCCAAAGGGAAGCCCCTGGTGTTTGCCAGCCCCTCTGGAGAGAAGGGGCGAGGACATCAATCCTCATCCCAATTAGTGCTGGAAAAAATGTCTTAACTGCCTTTCTGGTGGGGAGCAGCATCTCACAAGTTACGGGTTGTTTCCTCGGCCATAAATCTGTCAGCACCACCCAACGGATCTGCGACGCTCGGCTTTCCCGAGCCGCGCTCAACAGGCGTTCCTGCAGGGCCACGCTCGGTTCATCCAAACACAGGAGCTCTCATTGCTGCAGCCAGGGCTGGGGGCACATTCTGCTTCCTAAAGGGGTGGAAGAAAGGGGGAAATCAGCAGGAGAGGAGATCGGAGTCCACGGAGCCCCCAGCGGGGTGCTGAGCCCCCCTCGCTGCTCCCGCAGGGCAGGGATCCAGGGATGCTGGAGCCAGGGCCTGGGAACGCCTCGGGGGATGAGCTGGTGTCGGTGCCACGCTGCCCTCCCCAATCCCTGCTCCACAAATCCTCTCCCACGCCAGGACAGGGCTGGTTCACACGGCGCAGGGAGCCGGGACAGCTCCGCTCCCTGCCCTGGGGAGAGCTGCGAGCGCACTCTGCCCCTCAGCTCATTGAGCACATGGCATTTCTGGCTGCAAAAAAAAAAAATTAAAAATAATAATTCAGGCTTGTTCCTAACCTTGGGTGGCTTCACTTTCTGCTTTTGCCATTCTCCTGTTAACGACTCCCAGAGCTGGGATGGCAGGAGAAGGATTGATATCCAGACTGGCTCGTTCAGGGATGTTGGGCTGATTTTTTTATTGCAGCCAGGAGTAAAGATTTCTATTTTCCCAAGACTAGGGAAAGCACGTTCAGGCTGATAAATATCTGTCACCAAAAGCCATTAGCTGATGGAGTGAACTAGAAAGGGAAAATAAAAGACAACAAAGGCCTGTCATTCCCAGTGGAACAGCTCAATGGCCTGCTCTTCCACGCAGGATTTCTAATGGATTTCTTGGAGTGTTTGCTACACATGTGCTGCTCTGGTCAATTATGGACCATCAGAACTTCATTTCAATGAACCTCATCCTTAGGAATCACAGTTCAGGAGCTGCCCAGCAGCAGTTTCTCCTTTTGGTTCTTCCCAGGACCAGGACTGGGATCAGCAGCACGAGGAACTGTCAGCATCCTGCCCAGCACAAGCAGTGGGGAGACTTTTGGGCCAAACATCACACAAAATCCCGGAAATCTTTGCTTCCAGCAGTAAGGAACGCACTTCTGTACCTCAGCTTCCTCCTCTGCAAAATGAAAACTGTGATAACTCTGTCCAAAGCATCATCCAAGGGATGGAGGGTTCCTTTAGCTGCTCCCTGCATGTTCCAGTCCCATGAATTTTAGGGCCGATCTCAAAACCTCCATTCCAAAGTGATCACACACCTCTTGGGGTCAGAGAAAAACCTCCGAAACACCACCCCAAAATCCCAAGAAACAAACAGAAAAACCCAACCAAAACACAAAACAACCAGTGCAAAAGGCCGTTTGTTATTTCCTCTTTAACCTGGCTGGTTTTGCAGGCAGTGGAGCAGTTTATGGCAGGCCAGGGACAGGTGGTGGTTTTTCACCCCGAAATAATTGGGGTCAGCAGCGCTGCCACGGGAAACGCCGGCTCCGCCGTCTCTCCTCCCTGCGTGGCTGGCAGCAGTGAAAAACGTGATTTACTGCAGCAGCAGAGGTTTAGATCTAATCCTTTCTGTAATTCCTCACTCCAGGAAATTTCAGGAAGCGGCGGCTGGGAAGCTGGCTCGACCTGAGCCTCGGGACTCGCTCGAGAGCACGGGGTTCCAGCAGGACGGATCCTCCACGGATGAGGATCGAGCTCCTGCAGGATCACACCTGGACCCAGATTCTCTACAGGCACCAGGGAGAGGCAGGATGGATGAAAAACTCGACTCAGCCCCTCCTGCTTCCCTCCCTCCTTCCCAGATGTGGCTGGAGAACCGGCCCAGCCCCGGCCACGCCACGTTCCGTGAGAAAAGCCAGGATGTCATAAAACCGAGAACTAATTGCCCCCAGATGCCTCATTAAGGCCACAGGAAAATTCTTCCAGGGTCAGGAAAGCACTTGTGGAAAGCACCAGGAGGTCACGGTGCCAAAGCTGCCCCGGGGCCACAGCTTGGGGACACCTGAGCACGGGAAGGATCCGTGAATCCACGGCTCACAGGGAGCGGCCTGGAAGCAGCAGCAGCTTCCAAACGAGCAAGGCAGCAGCTCTGTTTGCTTCCTAGCAGGAATATATTTATTTTCACAGAAAATCCCAGACCTTATGGATGGCTCGGGACATTCCTGCTGGCTTGTGCATTGCTGGAAGCAGGGCAGCTATTCCAGAGGGTCCAGAACCCTGATCCCACTGCCAGCAGCTTTCCAACAGCTTAAAAAAATCCCTGCTAATCCCGCTGCCCCCAAATCCAGGCCCCTCAATATCCCTCACCCCGTGATCTCAGGCAGGTTTCACTGCCCCCACTCAACCAGAGGCTCTGTAACCCCACAGTGACCGATATCCCGTGGGACAACGGCCCCGGGTCCAGGAAGCCTTGGAGCTGCTCCTGGAGGCTGCTCCATCTGCAACTCGTCCTGTGCCAGAACGGCAGCACGAGATAAGGAGTCTCAAAGGTCTCACGGAAAACTCTGACAAGCAGGCTATTTTCAGCTGGCCTGGCTCGCCGCTCCTGCCGGACGCTTCCCGGCTTCTCAGCCACGGGATGAGCTGGGCTTTGTGTCTCTGGAGGACAGGAGAGGGGACAGGGCTGTCCCCGCCGAGGGGAGGGCAGTGAGGGCAGCAGCAGCGGGCTCTGATGTCCGTGGGAACGCTTCCATCGTGGAAAAGGATCCTGAGCCGGTGAGCAGCTGCGTGGAGCTCCAGGTTCCCACAAAGACGTCAAATGGTGCAGGGCCCTGGTCTCCATCTGCAGAATTATTTCGGTTCAGATGCTTTGCCTGGGGAAGGGGAGGAGGAGGACTGAGCCAGGGGCAGGAAAATGCAGCAGTGAGGGAATTTCAGCTGAGGAAAATGAAACCCTGGGTGTTCCCCTCCGGAGGGCCTGAGCTCGCCGTGCCCACGCTCGGCCTCGATGGCAGAGCTGCTCTCATCCAGAGCAGGTGGGTCTGTCCCCACAACACCAGGCTCCACGAGTGCTCTGTCTCGGCCCAAAGCACCCCAAATCCTCATCCCAAATCCTCATCCCAAATCCTCATCCCAAATCCTCATCCCACATCCTCATCCCAAATCCTCATCCCACATCCTCATCCCACATCCTCATCCCAAGTCCTCATCCCAAGTCCTCATCCCACATCCTCATCCCAAGTCCTCATCCCAAATCCTCATCCCACATCCTCATCCCACATCCTCATCCCACATCCTCATCCCAAATCCTCATCCCAAATCCTCATCCCAAATCCTCATCCCAAATCCTCATCCCACTTGCTTTCTGTCCACTGACTGCTTCAGTCCCCACTGGTGCACAAACATCATCTGAACTTCTCTTGCTGGGACATAAAATGGCACTTGAAAATCCAGTTCAATAAAAACAACAAAAACAACCATTCTATCAAATACCCCACCCTGGTGCAGGAGCTCCTGCAGGGGAACAGAGCTGGGATGCAGCCAGCACTCGCCCCTCACCACACCCCTGGCGAGATGGGAACCGGGGCATTTGCGCTTTAGACCTATTTTGGGAAGAGCTGAAGGGAAACCAGGAGCCAGGCTGATATGGAGAAGCGGACCCAAAGCAAGGTGGTGGCATTTACTCGGTGCCAGCGAGATAAGCCCAGAGCCAGCACGTGCCAGCCAGCACCTCCACGGCACCCAGAGCAGGTGGGATGCCCACAGCAGGAATATCCCGGGATTTGTGCAGGTGACAGGGACCTTCCCCGAGGCTGTGCTGAGCTGGGGAGGCTCGTGAGAGGGGCTGACTCCAGGGAAAGGAATTTTGAAGGGATGAGAAAGAGAAGGGTTTGTGACTGAGGCACTGCAGTGTCTGGGAACAGGATTCCTGGGATATGGGAACTATGCAGCAGCCAGCTGGGGACAGGGACTGTGATTCATCCTGGATCCTCTGGAAGCAGGGAAAGGGCACAGGGAGCCAAGGCGGTTAAGTAGGGATATAAGAAGGAGAATAAGCAATGGGCCTTCGGCTTTATGAACTATAAACACTGTGATGGAGGAGCTTTGTATTCAAAATAAGCAAAGGCAAATTAAAGGAGGGAATTAGGGGAAGGGAAAGGCAGAAGTGAGGAGAGAGAGAGAACGAGCAGAGATCCGTGCCCAGTGCCAGGTGAAAAGAAAGCTCTTCCTGGGCTCTTTCTGGGAAGGTGGAGCCCCAAAAAGTGTGTGGAGAAACGAGTGAAGGGTGGCAGAGGTGGTGTCAGAAAAGAGGGGTCCCCAGGAGAGTCCTGGGTGCTCCTCAGAGCTCCCAGGCAGAAGGGAAAGAAGTTGCTTAAAGGAAAACCGGGACCAAGGAGCCAACTTGAGAAGCTGGATCTTCGCTCCTGGCTGGAAAGAAGCCACGTCACGTGAAATTGTGTGTCCACATCACCCACAGAGTCCTCACCACGCTGACCCCAGCAGGCTTGGGGGAAGGACAGAAATCCCTTCCCATGGCTGGCAGCCCCAGGAACCCAGGGAGCAGCCCTGCAGGGAAAAAACCCCCCAGGCCTCTCCTGCTCCCCAGGACCAGCCCAGTTTTGTGTCAGTGCCTGTGCCACGACCAGGCTACTGAAGCAAAATTCCCAAAACCGCACCAAGTGCCAATGGATGGTTCCGTGCCCAGCAGGGATGTTTGCTCCTTGCCCCCAAGAAGACAACGAGGTCACCTCCAAACCCTGCCCTGAGCACTCCTGCCTACAGGGATAAGGAAAAGAAGGATGCACCAGGAGCCTGGCAGCATCCAGGAAAAGGGTCATTCTCCTGGGGTTGCTCCAGGTGCAGGAAAACCTGCTCCAAGAGCTGCTCTCCACTCCCCTGGCCATCTCAGCGTTACACGGCTCGGAGAAGTTCCCAAACTTCGCATCCTGATTCCCAAAACAAACACCACTGGTCCGTTCCCGTTTCCTCCAGCTCCATCCTGAGCCCTCAGACAGCGATCAACGCGTCCCACACATCCCAGCTCACCTCGGGGCGGGGCAGAGCACGCAGCGGCTCCTTCGGATGCAGGAGGCACCGGCAAGGCTCCTGGGAAACCTGGGAAAGTTTTCCTGCAGCCGAGATATTCATCGGCACCGCGGCAAAGAGCGGAGTCAGAAGTGATGGATGTGCAGGAAGCCAAGGGTCGGGTGGTTCCACACGAGTTCCACTTTCCCCCAGCCCTGCAGGTTCCAGGACTGCTGTGACACATTCCTGTGTCCCCAAGTCCCGTGCCAGGGCAGCTCCTTCCCCCCCAGGCCGGGCTCCATCCAATTACTCATCCCTGCCAGCTCTCCGTGATGGATCTGTATTGATCCAGCCCAGCTCCAGGTTTCTATCTCCATTTATCAGGCCTGCACTTCTCTTAATCCCATCTCAGCCCTCCCCAAAGTAATGAGATAAGAGGCAGGCTGGAAAGGCTGATAAAAAGGAACTGAACAAATCCATTAATGCTGTTTCTGTGCCAGGAATTACAAATCCCAGCCCTTGGTAATTATTAGGGCTCTGCCAGCCAAAGTCCCAGCGCAGCAAAGCCAGAGAGGAAGGTCAGGCTCACTAAAAGGTATCCCGAGAAAAAGCAGTACCTGCAGGACCAGAACACCTCGGATAAAGTGCCAGGTGTGGCACTGAGGCGCTCTTGGGGACAGGGGTGGGGACAAAGAGCTCCAACCTGAGCAGGTACAGCCCAAACCAGTGTGTCCAGTGGCTGTCCCTGCCCTCTGGCACTGGGATCCATTCCCTGGGTCCTGTCCCTCCATCCCCTGTCCCCAGCCCCTCCATCCCCTGTCCCTCCATCCCCTGTCCCCTGTCCCTCCATCCCCTGTCCCTCCATCCC
>VZTX01007700.1:18197-35408 GCA_013400915.1 Pardalotus punctatus | reverse complement strand
TGTGGGGAAGACCATGGGGGGAGCAGGTGGTCCCCCTGCAGCCCATGTGGTCCATGGGGAGTGAAGAGATCGACACACAGCCTGTGGGGAGGTGCCATGACAGAGGAGCAGGTGGATGCTTGGAGGAAGCTGTGAGCCAGTGGGAGTCCCAGAAGGGAATTGAAGTTGCAAAGGCCTTGGAAGAGAGACAAAGGCCTTGCTCCCTGGATGGAAACATCCTGGCCATGGATTGGAAGGCTGCACCCTATGGAAAAGCGGTAGGACCGTTCCAGACTGGCAAGGACGAGAAAAGGGGGGGGTACTTGAAGAACACCTTCTTTTCCGTTGCTTCCTTCTCTGGCAGCTGCTACTGCTTGGAATCTGCAAGTCCGAAGCCAGGGCAGTGTGCATCTCTCTCATTCTCGCTTCTTCTCTCTCTGCCCCTTTTGCTCCTGAGTGTGACTGCNCCTGAGTGTGTCTGCTTCCAGAGGCTTGTTGAAGCAGAAAGAGCATTCTGAGCTGAATCTGCTTGAGAACGAGCTTTCTGGTGCTCTTTGGCAGATGTCAGCAAGAAGCACACAAGGATGGTGCTGGACGGGTTTCCTTCACCTTCTCTGGCACCACGGAGCTTCTGTGACACTAAGGTGCCCTCTGTGGGCAAGAAAGCCACATATGCCTCATAGCAGCCTGGCAAGTGCTACTTGAAGAACACCTTCTTTTCGGATGTTTCCTCCTCTGGCAGCTGCTACTGCTTGACATCTGCAAGACTGAAACCGGCGCAATGTGCATCTTTCTTGCTCTTGCTTCTTCTCTCTCTCTGCACCTTGTGCCCCTGGGTGTGAATGCTGCCAGAGGCTTGTTGAAGCAGAAAGAGCATTCTGAGCTGAATCTGCTTGAGAACGAGCTTTCTGGTGTTCTTTGGCAGTTGTCTGCAGAGAGCACAAAAGGACGGTGCTGTATGGCTCTTTTCTTCGCCCTCGTCACACCGCATTGCTTTTTTGCAGCTAAGGCGTTCATTTTGGGCAAGAAAGTCACAAACGGCTCTATGCATCCCGGAAGGCTGCGAAAAAAAGTGGAAAAATTAAACTTTTTTTTGAGTTTATGTAATATATTTTGTCCCATTTTTAAAGTATATTCACAGCAAAGTTGAAATATTGATGTCATAACTCATATTTAAATAATTCAGATTTCACACTGCTCTACACTCTAATTTCCTATTTTAACTATTACATAAAAATTAAATTCCTTAAATTAAAATAAATAAATAAATAAAGGAAACACTGTATTAATTTCAGGAAATTATTACTATGATTGTTTTTACTTAATATAATCACATTCTCACTTAGCTGGGTTTTTTTCTTCTCTGTGAATGCCATTAATAGAGATTGAAATACATTTTCATTGTGCAGCAGTTGTATAAGCTCTTTGTGCTTTTTCTTTTGGTCTACTCTTTCTACATTTGAGGACTGTAAGTAAAAGCACCAATGAAGTAAACAAAGTGCAATGTCTCACATTCTACTTCACAAAGAAAAGAGCTGCTCCATTTAACTCTTTGGGATTACTCCTGGAATCTCTTTTGGGGGACATACATGTCTGAAAATTGCTTCTATGGATTTTCCGCAGATGGAGTGTGGTGAAGGTTAACTGCTTGTGTTAAGGCAGTATTATCTGTGGAGAATAATTTACTTATGACGACCTAACATGTTTGTTTCAAAGTGGAATTACACTTTCACTCTTTAATACACTGCACCACAGGGTCTGCTGTCTTCAGAAGTTTATTACACTTCCATGTCCTGACTGAAGTTTTTAGGTTTGGCGGCAGATTGCCTGTCCTAAATCTGTCCTATGGTGAGTGCATGATCATGGGATATGAACCTCAATGGCAGTGAGTATCTACTCATACTTCTTGTATCTTTAGGCTGCAATATTTAAAGTAACACTACAACTATTGGGGGGGTTATGCTTTCAAAAAACTCCTCTTGCAATGTTATCTTGCACAGAAAGTACAGCAATGTAATTTCACAAACTCTGAAATAACAGAGTGACAGGAAGCAACTTTAGCACTTCTTGACTGGTGGATGGGCAAATGTTTAAGTAAAAGACAAGACAAGGATCAGATGTTAAGCAGCTGAGTTAGGCAAGAAAAGTGCAAAACACTTAACTATAAGAGGAAGTTATATGAAGCTTTGGCAGGAAGTTATATAGAGAGGATTCAAAGGCTGTACTATTGTTTGTTTAATTGTTTTGGGCCTTTGTTATAAAAAAAGCTAAGACACTTTAAGTATGTATATATATATATATATATATGTAAGTAATTATAAGACACTATTAGATAAGGGAGAGAATGGTTACAGGAGGAAATTAAAAGAAGTTTGGTACTACTATGGCACCTATCATTTTTTGTTTCTATTATTATTATTATTAGTAGTAGTAGTAGTAGTAGTAGTAGTAGTAGTAGTAATGACAATTTATTATATAGTTAATAATGATGAGGATGATGTCAGTGGTAAGGAAGCTTAACTAGCAGTGGTGATTAAATCTATTTAACATAAAATTATGCTATTTCTCAATTTGTTCCTTAGATTATTTAAGATTACCTTTACCCTTGCTAGAGAGAACAGCCTCCTCACAAATCATTAGTGAGAAAGTCATATAACAATACTGGGGGGGAGGGGGACGAGAACAAATGTCTAAAATAATTAATTATATACCATATTGAGTGAGGTCACATCCTGAGTATTATGTTCACTTCTGATCTCCACAGTACAAGAAAGACAAGGAACTATTGGAGAGGGTCCAGTAGGGTCACAATAGGTGATGAGCAGTCTGGAGCATCTCTCATGAGGAGAGACTGTGGGAGCTAGGCCTATTTAATCTAAAGAAGAGAAGACCGAGAGGGAATTTTGTTAAAACATATAAACATTTCAAAGTCAGGTGTCAAGAGGAAGCTGCCAAACTTTTTTCAATGGTGCCCAGTGACAGGATGAGGAATAATGGCCATAAAATAAAACACAAAAAGTCCCACCTCAACATAAGGAAGAATTACATAAGGAGGAATTTTTTTACAATACAGGTGGCAGAGCACTGGGACAGGCTGCCCAATGAAGTTGTAGAGTCTCTGTCTCTGGAGATACTGAAAACCCACCTGTGACCTTGCCTTGGCAGGAGGGTTGAGCTAGATGATGTCCAGAGATCCCTTCCAACCCTAATTATTCTGTAATTTTATATTTTTTTTTCAAAATATTATCTTTTTTTTTTTTTTTGTCTAGATGTGACAAGGGCATGAATCTGAAACTGAAGAAAAGACTTGTGTAGACTGCACATATGTTAAGCAAACCACAAAACCAGCAACACGGTGGAAACAGCACTCTGAGACAGACCCTTAGTGACTCAGATATTCTGAATTACTTCTGAAAAGGAAATGGTTATTTCTGTTTGGGGGGAAAGATATCAAGTGTTGCCTGACAATTCACCATATTTGTACTCAGGGTCTAATGAAATCACTTATGGTTGCCAAAATATATGTACGAAGTACTTAACACATTTCTAAAAACTGCCATCACAGGAGTGGGAGAGCAGAAGCTTAAACCTAATCTTAGTTCTCCTGCAACGAAAGAAATTGTATCTTCCCTTGTTTTTCTGGCACTGGCCCACAAAGTGAGAAAGTTCTGGCTTTAAAGAAGAAGTACCAGACTCTTCTGACGAGAGATGATTCTTACCCCTAACCATTGGCTTAAAAAAACCCAGGATCGATGGATACAGCAATGGGACAGAGTTTATTTTGTCTAGTTGAATCTTCAGTCTGGGGATTTCAAATATTTAAACTCACAGCTTTGATATGGATGGAGGACTTGCTGAATTCTCTCTTGCATATAGACTTGCGTAAGAAAAGTCAGGTATTCACTCTCTATCATTGGACTTTGAAGGAAGACCATAGTAAGGCAACACTATTATAGAATTTTGTATGATTCAAACATCTTGCTTTAACCTCAAATGTCAAAGAAACAATTTATGATTATTCTTGTGAGACTGTATTTTTGTGCCTGACTTCTTGTAAAAACAGGTAGTAATTCATTAGTTCAGTGCTTGCCCACCCTCAAACACATAGCTCAGAATGCAAGAATTTGTAGGATTGGTCTTGTGAACAGAATAAATATAACCCCCTTTAATACTACAGCACTTGTGCATATTTTGTTCCCTTGACAGCTGTTTCCATTCCAGGTTAATCTCCTAAAAGAGTCAGAGAACTGGATTCTCCCTGTATTCCACTAGAAGCATTACGTTTTCCTTGCAATTGTTATTAGCTGGGTATATTTCACTCAGAATGACTGGGTTTGCTATTTGTAGGAACTGATATTTCAATATTGCAAATCAAAACTCAAGATGGAAACACATACTTAGGGAAATAAATGTTATCCACATAATAAAGAACTTCAAGAGAAGAGAGAGGACCTCCTTTTCTGCTTTTTTTTTGCTTTTCATTTAAAGAACAATGAGATAGATCAAACCAAACCCATGAAACACAACAAATGGAAGAAAAATCACTATGTTGTTAGATTAGCAATCATACAGTTATTTTCAGAAGTAGATGTCAGAACAAACCTCTCCTTTTTCCACAGTATTCTTACTGAACAAATGGAAAACTAAGTAATGACAATAACCCAGTACTGTAGTAAATGTAAAATACGGACAAATAAACGTGTAAAAGCTGTGGTCTTTCACCTGCAAATGTTAAACTTTTACAGTAGCCTTTAAAACTAAATGGGACAGAAAACCAAATACAAAGAACACTAACTCTGTCATCAGCGAGACACAGTGGCATTCTTCTGGAAGATAAGCATAACAAAAAAAAAAATGTTACTGAGGTTTTCAGTGAAAAATAATGTCTTTGTTCAATGTCATAATAGCTGATAAATTACATCAAGAATGCTTTGTGCTTCTACCGAGAATTACGAAACTGATTTAAGAGCATTCCCAAATAAAGAAATGAGCTAATACAGTAGCTTTAGTGATGGCTTCCTCTACAGATGGACAGTGTGGGATATGGCTCTGTCAGAAAAATGCCAGAGGGTCAGCAGAAAAAAAACCTTCAAAGAAACACCTTTATAAGCTGCTATTTATAAATCTGCTATTTTTTAGTCCAGCCACCTTCTAAGCAAGAACACTTCATATGACTCCCCCTTTTTACTCCAATGGAGCTGCTATATTGAAGTAGAGACAAGTATAAGTATATATATGAAGTGTGTATATATGTATATACATATATACATGAAGTATGTATAGCCAAGAACTAAAGAGAAGAGGTACACTCTTCCTTTTTTATAATGTGATTTTGCCTGAGCAAGAATGCTTAAAACTAAACTCCATGTGTCTGTTATCATCTATATTAAATAATTGCAGTAACAGTTTTTAATTAAAAAAGTTATTACCACTTTTTCAAATTATTAAACATGAAGAATTGTTTGTTTTATAAAACCAGGATTAAGAATTACCTGCCAAAAGCAGAAAATTAATTTGACATAAGTCATTCAAGATATATAAATTTTTGTTGTTGTTGTTTTTCTAATAGCAGCATATGTATTTAAAACAGTTTATCCAGTCTCCTCTTTGTCCTCCTCAGTTATCTCCTTTTTATGTACTTTTTCGTCTCCTGTGCTCCAAATATACTCACAGCTATTCAAATAACCATTGTTATTCAAAACTTATTACATATTGGTTTTAGGGAACCTAACTCACCCTTAGATGACCATTTTAATAGACTTCAGTGCCATATTTCACTGGACATGATTGGAATGTTTTCACATAAATTGTTTTCTTTTTTTTTTTTTTCTAGTTCAGACATACCTCTATCCAAAAAGTGAGTACAGATGTATAGGTACGCACACTCAAAGAATTCAGTTTTTTAAAGGAAAGACTGCAATATGGGAGTTCAGATGGAGCATTTGTACAATTTTTCTTCCAGACAATATTTTGGATTATTTAAATCTCTGCTGTTACAACCATGTCTTCTTTTGTTTCTATGTAAATGCCAGCCAATTTGACATGTGGGGAGAAATATTCATGGCATACTTCCAAGCAGTTTGCATTCCCTGAATAAGAGACATACTGATGAAAGAAAAACCAAACAAACAACCATCCCAAAAAGCATAATTATACATTCAGAGGACATTAGCAATTGTGTAACACATCCGCTGTAACTATGAGTAAAGTTGCATACGGCTTTCACTACAGAGAGCCTGTAGTGGATCAGACACTGTTTGAAAACAGTTGTGAAAACAGCTTATGTCAGGGTGAGATATAATGCCATTTTTATGTATATTGAGTGGAAGTCTGGAAAGGTTGAAAATACATGGAGGCTTTGGCATTTGGCTTTGCTCTGAGTTATGCTCTCAAAATACCTGGAAAAGAAAGTTCAACGGACTGAATTAACATTTTAATTATGACAACATACTGTATTTACTATGCAACATGAAAATCAAAGCACAGCTAAACTATTGCAAATTAACACAAACATTTGAAATGCAACAGAATTTTAGGCACTCAAAACAAGAGTGAGTCAGTATCCTTCTTTGGTTCCAGAGCTTAAAAATGTGATGCTCCCAGAAGCTTTTAAAATGGTTCAGTATTGACTATTTTGCTTTATTCTAATTTTCCACTGAAATGACTCTTCTAAATTGAGTAGGTCTGTACTGGAATGCTGTTAGCAGTGTTAATTACCTAAATAAGTTACTTACCTAAATTGGTTTTAAGGAATGACAGATCGCATCTGGATTTCTTAGGTGGTCACACTTCATCTTCTATTTCTACAAATGGAGTGAATCAGTTCTTGAAAAATAAGATTGCTTAGAATAGATAAAAAAAATTGATTTCCCCCTCTTCTCTGCTCTGGTGAGCCTCCACTGGCAGTACTGTGTCCACCTCTGAGGTCCTTACCATAAGAAGGATGTGGATCTGTTGGAGCAAGTCCAGAGGAGACTGTAACAACAGAGGGCTGGAGTTCCTCTGCTACTGAAATGGGCTGAGAGAGTTTGGGGTATTCAGCCTGGAGAAGAGAAGGCTCCAGGGAAACCTTAGAGCCCCTTCCAGTACCTAAAGGGGCTCCAAGAGCTGGAAAGGAACTATTGGCAAGGGCATGGAGTGACAAGACAAGGGGGAATGGCTTTAAATTGTCAGAGGGCTGGTTGAGGTTAAATATTAGGAAGACATTCCCCACTGCAAGGGTGGTGAGACCTGGGCACAGGTTGCTCAGGGAAGCTGTGGTTGCAGTATCCCTGGCAGTGTTCAAAGCAAGGCTGGACAGGTCTTGGAGAGACTTGGGATAGTGGAAGGTGTCCCTGCCCATGGCATGGGGGAGGAATTAGATGATCTTTGAGTTCCCTTTTAACCCAAACCATTTAGTAGCTCTATGAATCTATGAACTGCTGAGTTAACATTCTGTATTCTTAACAGTTTTCAGTATTTCTATTAGCCTTTTTTATTATGCTGTTACTTTTTAAAAACAAAATAAATAAGTGAGCTGCAGTTAACATCAGTGATTTTCAGAATATGAACAACTGTCTTCAAATATTAATTTCCATAACACTAAATACTCTGGAGAATACAGAGTCTGGAGTACAGCTTCCGTCTTCCCAGAACCTCACTTGGGTTGTTTAGTTCTTTCATTTGCTTTTAAATATTAGAGGTACATCCCTTACTATCTTTCTGTGTACTCTAAAACATGCTGTGGAACCACCCATCTCAGAGATACTACCATTAGCAGAGTACAGCCTATCCGCCGTATTGGACATATTTGACTATAGATGAGTTGTTCTTAATTTAATATAAGGATACATAAAAATGGCATAGGTTCCCTAGTGCTAGTTTTTGTTGAAGGTTGGGGGTGGGGGGGCCAGAATTTTTCCCCATTCTGTTGCTAGGTGACCAATGACCAGGTATTTAAGGACCATTTACTCTTTTGTAAGAGACAAAAGATGTGGCCAGGTGTGGTATCGGGGGTGGGGGGGAGGAGAGATCTGGCCATCAGTAACTGCACTTGCTCCCCGAACTTTGGAGAGACAACAGTGGGGAACTCCTGTCTCTCTTTCACTGCAACTGTGGGAAAGCTTGGCTCTGCATTGCCTTCTCTTCCTTGGTGGGTGAGCTTTCATCTGGGAAAGGGGCACAGAATTTTAACCCCCCTTTCCCCCTCCTGGAGTGCACATCTTCCCAGCTGCACTTGCAGCTGCTGCAGAGGGGGCCCGGCTGCTGCTGCCCTGCACCCCCTCCCCCCCGCCAGAGTGCACTGCCACAGCTGTGGAGTTTTCTGCCACCTTTTGCTCTCTAGCCTGGGTGAGCCTGTCCTGCCACTCCAGCTCTCTGCTGAAGCTCCCTGCTGTGCCCCATCCTGCTGCTCAGCCTGTCCTGCTCCACGCCATCCTGCTGTCCGGCCCGTCCGCCATACTCTCATGAGACAGAGCTGACCGCGCCACAGCGCCCCCTGCAGCTGCGCGGGAGTCATCGCACCCGCCCTGCCCGGCCGGGAGCCCGACAGCGCCCCTGCCGGCTGGGACCGGAACTGCACCAAACGGGAAAGTGCTTGGCAGCCCAGGGACACGTGCCACTGAGTTTCCCGGATTTTTTGTTTGTCATTGCAACTGCTGTTTTTGATTCTTTGCCTTGCTATAGATACTAGTAAAGAACTGTTATTCCTTTTCCCATATCTTTGCCTGAAAGCCCTTGATTCCAAAGTTATAATAATTCAGATGGAAAGGGGGTTCACATTCTCTATTCTAAGGGAGGTTCCCAAGTTCCTTAGCAGACACCTGTCTTTTAAACCGAGACATTTTTATTTAAAAAGTAACTACAGCATGGCATTGTGTTAAGAGTAGTTTTCCCTTTGAGGATCGTTTAATTCATCACTGTACACAATTCTTAATGTCAAAAGATACTTTGCTAATCTATGAAAAAAAACAGCAAAGGAAAAATGCAACTCTTAAGGAAGCCTAAGGAAAATATGGCAAAAAATACAAGAGACGGTACAAAAAATACAAGGTAAAGTACCAAAAAAACCCTGAGAGAACAATGGTTCCCATCTCCCTTCTTCCCCCTCTACTGAGGGGAAATGTGATAATGGATTTCATGATAATGCTGAGCAATCCTCCTTCAAGGTGTGAGCCTGTCTTGGCCCTTCGTACAAATTGCTATCTCCCTGGGAGGTATTTAAGAAAGCAAGATGGAGATAGGCAGTTCCTACTGCTTCAATATGGCAATTTTTATATCTGTGTCTTGGCTTAAAAGACAGGTGTCTGCTAAGGAAGGTGGGAAGAAGTGAGAGAGAGAGGTGCACACTGCCCTGGCTTCAGGCTTGCAGATCTCATGCACTTGGAGCTGCTGAGAAGGAGACATTCAAAAAGAAGGTGATTCTCAAGTACTCCCCTCTTTTCACTGCCTTGCCTTGCTGCAAAGAACCATTTGTATCTTTCTCGCCCACAAAGAGCACCTTTACGGCACAGAAGCTCTGCGGTGCCAGAGAAGGCAAATAAAGCAGCCGTACTCTGCCATCCTTGTGTGCTCCCTGCAGATGACTGACAAAGAGCACCAGAAAGCTCATTGCAGAGGCTAGGCAGCCCAGAATGCTGTTTCTGCTTCAACAAGCCTCTGGCAGCACTCACACTCCCGAGCACAAGGTGCAGAGAGAGAAGAAGTGAGAGCGAGAGACATGCACATTGCCCCAGCTTCTGGCTTGCACATCTCAAGCACTTGGAGCTGCGAGAGAAAGAAACATCTGAAAAGAAGATGTTCCTCAACTCCCCCCCTCTTTTCGCAGCCTTGCTGGGCTGCGAGGAGCCAATCACGACTTTGTTGCCCACAAAGAGCGCCTTAGTGGCAAAGAAGCTCTCCTCTGTGAAGAAGGCAAAGAAAGCAGCCACACAGCACCGTCCTTGTGTGTTCCCTGGAGAGCACTGCTGAAGTGTGCCAGAAAGCTCGTTCACAAGCAGATTCAGCTCAGAATGCTGTTTCTGCTTCAACAAGCCTCTTGCAGCACTCGCACTCAGGGGCAGAAGGTGCAGAGAGAGAAGAAGATGGAATTAGAAAAAAAAAATTGGAAAAGGAGGTGACTGTATGGCCAGACAACATGTCCAAAGGACCAAGCATGGGGAAGTGCAATGAAAGCCCTAGCTCACCCCCCCTTTAACAGAACTTAGGTGGGGGAGAAGGTGTGCTAATGAAACTGAAGCAGGTAAACTAAAAGCCCTGTCTCCTTTTGATAGGTGGGAGAATGAAGACTGGTTTAGAAAATGTAGATTCCAGTAAAAATCTTGGAGTGAACCAGGGAATTGTATTATTCAAGGTGTGGTATGAGACCACTTCAGTGGTGTAATGTGTTTGTTAAGTTATACTGTTAGTTTGGCAGAAGAAATTTGATTTGTACTCACATGCTGATTTGATCTTGTGTAATTTTACCGGTTTCCTAATAAGGAAAAAGATGGCAAAGTCCTAAAACTCTAAAACCAGTAAGAATAAAAAATGGGAATACCTTTAAGATGTGAAATCATCTAAAACATCTTGCTGCTCAGTAATTCATGCAAATAGATGTCATCTGTTAAATAGAGAAATACTGTCACCATGAGTGCTTGCATTGCCAGTCCATGGAGGTTTGTGATTTGTGTTTTCAACATAAGTAAAAGCTGTATTTCACGACCCCTGTAAGTTAAGGTCCCAGACAAATATTTATTGGTGAAACTGAAAAATAATAATTGGAAGGAAAAAAACCATAATGCCATGTGGAAGAATATTGTGTACCCCTCTTTCCCTTAGTACTTGCTGCTTACCACTTTGTAAGTGTGATCGAACGAAAATCAGAGAACCAGAAATGTAATGTTCAGAAAAAAAGGAAAAAACACTGCATCTTTTTCTCTCCAAAAATCTGGAAGCAAAATAAAAGAATCAGTATTGGGGATGAAGATGCTGAATAACTGTTATGGTTGTTGTTGATATTGTTACAGAACAGCATGCTGGACTTAAGTGTGAAGTCAGAATCCCTTCCTTTTACAAATTAGTGGGATTAAAGTCACCCATAGTACCACAGAAGATCAATTGGTGAATTTAACACACAAGTCCAGCAGGCTTCCAAAACTGTACAAAATGTTGTATTTCTCCTCTCTGGCTACTTCAGTACGACAGTGACCAACCTGACATTGCTGAGAAGAGGTATAGAGTGTAGATACATAAATTGCATAGTGCTGATGTTATATGTAAGAAATCCAAGTTGTTTAGACCCTTTTTATTCTCTCTCTCTCTCCCACTTTTCCCCTCTGTATCCTTACCACCAGACAACCAGTGTTGAAACATGGGGTGGTGTGAGGAGCCATTTGAGTTTTGATACGTCTCATCACTGGTTGTCAGAGGCATGTGGGGGGAGTGGTTGCACATGTGCCACTTGCAGAAGGGAGGCAGCCAGGAGATGGGAGAAGCCTTGTCTCTGGTGGGACTTAGCCTGGAAACCCCTCACAAGGGACACTGTACACCCCAGAGACGCTCCTCCAATCAGATGGCCAAAGGTCTCTACCAATGGACTGCAGAGAAGGTTGGACTGGATCAGTAGTCTTCTTTCAGCAGGCAGACTTTGGGAGGGGCCAGGGGGTATAAAAACTAATTGTGTCACAAGTTTTGGGTTTGCTCGGGGCTCGCCTGGGGGTCTTTTTGGAGACCGCGTTCTTTGTTTTTCCGGGTTTTTGAGTGGGGGCGCCTTTGGAGACTGTGTGTTTTGCTTTTGAGGCTTTTTGAGTGGGGGGTTTGCTCACTTGCTCACTCACTGGCTTGCTCACTCACCTGCTCACTCCCTGGCCCGCTCACTGGCTCGCTCACTGGTTTGTTCCCTGGCTTGCCCTACTCCTTTGCCGACTCTGGCCTCTACCTGTCCTGCCTCCTGGTGTCCCTGGCTGACAATCTGCATCCAGTCCTGCCTGCCTCTGACCTGCCTCCACTGCCATGATCCCCACTGCAGCACTGTCCAGGGTCCCGCAACTCCTGCCCCATCGCCTCTCACTGTATGTCCAACCACCCATGGCTGTGGGAGCTGTGCCCATGGAGCCATGCCTCTCTGACAACTGCGCAGGCTCTGCATCAGACAACATGTACACCATACCCCCTGTCATGCGGAGGTCAACGGCACACTCGAGCCCTGCTGGTGGTAATGCCCGCCTTTCCTCTCAGTCTCCTCTCTCTCTCCTCCCCCCATTCCTTTTCTATTTTCCTTCCTTCTTTTCTGTTTTTCCAGCCCTCTTTAGTGGGCAGTTACTTATTTTGGTTGGTTTTTTTTGTTATCCCTAAATGGTTCTCAGATACGAAGTCTGTCTCACTTGACTTAATTTCATTCCTGACCATCTAATTCTAAAAGAACTCTTCGCAGCTCCTGTCAGTGGAACACAACAGGTGCGTTGGGTTGACTGAGTGTCATGTTTTAAGCCCAGCCAGCAGTCAAGCCTCAGGCAGCTGCTCACTAATTGCCCCACCAGTAGCACTGGGGAGAGAATTGGAAGGGTAAAAGCCAGAAAACTCATGGGTTGAGATAAAGACAGTTTAATAGGGAAAGCAAAAACCACGCACACAAGCAAATCAAGGAATTACTTCACAGGAGAAGGCCGATGTTCAGCCATCTGCAGGAGAGAGGACCCCATCACATGTTATGGAGACTCGTGAAAAAAAAATGCCATCACTCCAAATATTTTCCTTCTTCCTCCTTCTTCCATTTACTTTATATACTGACCATTATGTCTCATGGTCTGGAATATCCCCTTGGTCAATTGGGGTCACCTGTCCTGGCTGGGTCTCCTCCCAGCCCCCCACGCACTCCCAGCTTCCTCGCCAGTGTTCCAAGTGTATGAAAAGCAGAAAAGGCCTTGGCTCTGTGCAAGTCCCGCTCAGCAATAAAAAAAAAAAATCTCTAAATTATGAAACCAGTGTTCAGCACAAATCCAAAACACAGCCTCATATCAGCCACTGTGAAGAAAATTAACTCTATCCCAGCTGAAACCAGCACGAGCACAAAAACTTGAACTCTCATAAAAAAGGAAAAACGCTGGTGCTGTTTAACAAACTGTTACATACTAAAGAAGACAGCACATGTGTCAGAGAGGACACTGACAGGACAAAGACATCTGTAAAAGTCACACATGAAGAAATCATAGTGTGGCAGTGACCCTGCCTGCCTTCTCTAAAAAATCCTATGGGGTTGATTTTCCCCTTCAGGATAATGAGCCTGAGGGGGAGGGAGAAGTCGAGGCTGGGGAATTCCCCACGTTTCCCGCCTCTTAAATTGCNGCAGCGACATCACAGTGTTTCAAAGCAAATAAAATAAATATTCTTAAGTGTGCTCCCACTTGTCCCTCTGTGCTATGATAATGTGCCACCACCTCTGTGACTGAAATTTGTATCTTTATTGTTTCGGTTTGTTTTAATCTCCAACACATTTGAAGATTGTAGCTGGCAACTAACAGTATCTTCCTCTGGAATGCCAGATCCATGACCTGTAGTTTGGGCTCCACTTTACTGACCAGTTTTATCCAGTCTGTAGATCAGATCTTGAATTTGGTTGTTTGTAAACTAAAACACAACACTGACAACTCCAAGTTACTACTAACCCAGGGTTGTGCAAGGCCATATATTTTTGCAACTGCTTAAAAGACAAAAATAAAGGTACTGATCCAGAAGTAATTTCTTAATGAAGTTCAAATTCATAAACGTTTTGATTTTCAAGATGGAATAACATTTAAGTATAGTCTTTTATTTGTGCTTAACTCATCTCCAGCTTAAATGCTTATTTGAAAAGATATCAAACTATGCAGGACCAAAGTCAGTGGGGACTAAAGGTTATAGAAGAATTTGGAGTTTTGAGAGTGATGATTTCTCACGTAACAAAAATTTTCTCAAAAATCAATAACAATAAAAAATTCATTAACCAAAAATACCTTTTGAAAACTGTTGGGACTTTTGAACTGAAGGGAAATATTTTAAAAGTTGCTTATCATTGCTGATCTCTTCAGAGATTCAATACAAAAAAAAGTTTCTAATTTGTACCACAAGTATGGAAAAACTGACAGCACAGACCAAAAATTAAATATGAAGGGAGTGATGATGACTGTTCAATGACTGCCTTAGGATAATCAGTCTGTGAACAGTCAGTTTTATTCAATAAAAACAAAATAGAAACATGATGAGAGTACAGAATTTAAGTTACAGGAAACAAAAATACTAATATTCATGTTCATGCCCAAATTCTGCCCACCCTTCCACCTCCTCAGCAACAGATGTGGCATGACAGCTTTGCAGTAGGAAGAAACAGCACTCTCTGTAACTGTTTATTATATACTTGTGGCAGTACAAGCAGAAGAACTGGAATAGCTGGAGCATTTCAAGTTCTTCATTACAGGAAAGCTGCTATTTTATCACTCTGTCCTGTGACAGAAAGATTGACAATTCCTCTGCCGCTATTTATTTCTGAGATAGGATAACACTTTGAAAAGCAGAAATAAACTGTGCTCAGGTAGAAGAGAGAGGCACGAAATAAAGAGGGAAAGGGAAGGTTTTGTGCGATTTGTTACTTGTGATTTGGCAATCACTTGTGGCTATCCAAGCAACACCTTCTCTTTTAATAACTGAAATACTGTGACACACTTTATGTGGCTTTTTACCCTAATAAGCATTAATGTTTAACAGTTTTCATGTGTTGTAAAAAAACCCTAATTGATTCTCTGACACATCTGTGAAATAGCTTATTTTACTGATGGAGAAGGAATAACCTTGCTCAAATCACCTGCCCAATGCCATGCAAATCACTGACAAACCCAGCCTTAATACCTGAGTTCCTAATCAGGTATACATCTGCCTGGAACTTCTCACCCCTGTCACAACAGGTACTATTATATAAGATCAAAATAGGGAACAAGTGCAAGGGCACTTTTTGGGGAATCTAGCCTGACACCATTCACACAGCAGGGATGAAGGACTAACTATCCTAGTGTCATTTATACCAGGGATTTCAGAAAAAGACGTATTTGCAGAATTGCAAGAAGTATCACAAAAGATATCATTACTTGCCCCCTCATCCATTATATATCTATTTTTAAAAAGTCTCATGAAGGTTTGTAGCTGTAGTTTTGAGTAGTCCTAAGAGGAGCAGCGAAATGGACTCAATGATCCTTATATATCGCTTCCAATCTGAGATATTTCATGATTCCAAAGAGGGAATCAACTTCCTAAGGCTTAAGAAGTGATACAAGATGATGTTTATAACCTGCAGCAGCAAGCAACTCGGGATGGCAACTGTGCCTGCAAAGTGAACAGAAAAGGTATGTCAGGGGTAGAGAGGCAACAGCTCAGCTGATATTACTAGGAACTCTTTCTCTGTAGAATCCTTTTCAAATTTAAAACTGTTCTCCCCAAAATAAAACTCTTGAAGGAGTGTTGTAGACACATTACCCTGCTCCTGCATGAAATTCTTAGCACAGCTGTCCTTCTAGTCCCTACACCCCCACAGACACACTGCTGCCCTGGAAGGCACTTATTAAAGCTTGCCTCATAAAGGGAATCTTATAAATATTTACACTGCATTTCTTTATTTAGAAATCATTGCTGCTACTACAGCGACAAGGCTGTGTTAAAATTATTTTGTTTAGAAATCTGTGAGGGAAAGCAAACAGCAGTAAAGGGAAACCCACAGAGTGAGCAGTCTATAACGTTCTTTGAAATTCCAATTTGTTAAAGCAGAAAAATGGGAGTGAATGGATGCATTATGATGGTGTAAACTGAGGGCTAGAGCCAGTTTCTCTTTTTACTGACCCTGGGCACAAACCCAGCATAATTCCACATATTTTAGGAGTGTAACTTGGAAGCAGAGTTTGCCCTTAAAATATATGAAACTTAATTTCAGCAGAGAAAAAGAACTTGAGAGCTGTGAAAGTGGGAGCAGTAGTTTGTTTTAGTGGCCTCAGGAAAAATTCACTTAATACTTTTGGGTAATGCAAAACTTTGAAAGCCTGAATGTTTAGATGTCTTCTGAGAGAACTGTAGAGAGACATGCAAGAGTCAATGTGCTGCAATTTGTCAACTCTTCTAACTCCAGGGGAAAAAAAAATAATCAAAAGGTATCTACATACTGTATTGCCTAGTAATGGCAATCACATGGTATCTTCTTGACCCCAGAGGTACTTAGGTGTGAAGTGAAGCTGATGTTCCAAGAAAACCCACTTGAGGGAAAAAAAGGTTTGATAATGAAGATAAGGTATAGGTTTGCTGAAGGAGGGGTTGAGAACTTGCAGGCTTGAGTAACATGAAAAAAATACAATTTCAGGGAAGTACAGAGAAAGGTAGCAATGGACACATACCTCTTACAAGGTAAACAGCATTTCTAGGATGCATTTTTAAACTTTACTATTAGAAAACAATCAGAACCATTAAGGTTGGAAAACACCACTAAGATCATTGAGTCCAACCATTAACCTAAAACTGACAGGTCCACCACTAAACCATGTCCCCAGCCATCACATCCATATGGTTTTCGAACACTTCCAGGGATGGTGAGTCCACCAGTGCCCTGGGAGCCTGTTCCAGTGCTTGACTACCATTTCAATGGAATTTTTTTCCTCATATCCTGTCTAATCCCCCCTTGACAAAACCGTTTCCTCTTGTCCTATCAGTACCTGAAGGGAGGGTGTAGTGAGGTGGTTATTAGTCTTTTCTACTGTGCGTGCAGGACCAGGGGAAATGGCCTCAGCGACTGGGGAGTTCAGATTACACAGAATCACACAGAGTAAGATGAGCTGGAAGGAACCCACAATGATCATCGTGTTTCTTCATTGTTAGGGTGATCAGGCATTGGAACAGGCTGCCCAGGGAGGTAGTGGAGTTACCATCCCTGGGGATGTTGAAGAAGCGCCTGGATCTGGCTTTGGATCATACAGTGTAATGGTTCAAGGTTCCAATGGCTCCCAGTGATCGTATCGGGTCGAACTGGTGCATCCTTCCGTAGCCCCGCGCTTACCTGGGCCCTCGGCCGCGGATTGAGCCCTTTCATCCCGCAGCGCGCACATCCCCGCTCCCCACGCCCGCCATCCCGCACAGCTCAACTGGAACCGCGCCGCCCGCGCAGGCGCGCAGGGGCTGCGCAGGCGCGCAGGTCCCCGGGCGGGGGGGCGGTGCTTCACTGGGGCAGCCGCGGGCCGAGGCAGCCGCGTGGGGCCCTGTGGAGCAGCC
>VZTX01007700.1:0-17747 GCA_013400915.1 Pardalotus punctatus | reverse complement strand
AGCAGGGTGGTCGGGCACCTTCCCCTTCACCGGGAGCTGGTCCTCCGGTACTGAGTGGGATCAGTTTAGGGGAAAAAAGGGCTTGAGTTAGTTTTTTGCAAGTTTTTATAGCAATATTGCGGGCTGCTAGGAAGAGTGAGCTGTTCCGGTTGTGGTTTAAACTACCTGTTGGGGAAACTTTTCCAGTCACTGGCAGTGCCTTCTCAGTAAAACCATAAAATTATTTTCTTTAAATAGATAAAACCCCCTATCCGTGGCATAAAATACTTTATACGTCATGTCATAATTTTGTGTTGCATTGCTTTCTGCTGGAAAAAAAAAAAGGTAACTTATCTTTTCCATTTAATATAAAAACATGACCAAAGTAATGGCCACATATTTGATATTTTTAAAAATTCAGGCAGTCTTGAACCATAGATTTGAAATTAATTAAAATCAGTTCTAAGTTTTAAAGCGTTAACAGAGGGATATTTTTATAAATGTCTTAACTGCCTTGCTGCTCAACCAATTTAAAGTTGTTTTCAGTTATGTTATGTGTGGAGAGAGGAGACATTTGTAATAAACTGTAAACTTATAGTTAGGTTTTATTGTATTTATCCATACATTAGGTTAATTTGGATTCTTGCAGTGCTGGTAATAAAAAGAATCTTGCACTAGAGGCAGACTAGTTCTGTGTTTATGTTGTGTGAAATACACAATCAGATAATGTTATATAGAGTCCATGTAATTAGTAAGCACTCTAAACACAACCTTGACATTTCACTGTAGAAAATCTGCAGGTTTACACAAAGCACTTCCAAGGCATATATTAGAATATAAAATAACCCTTTTCTTTCATATTTTTATAATATTCTCTCCAAAATGAAATTGTTTCAAAGGCTTAATTTTTTTCCCCAGTGTCATTTATATAAATATTTTGTTCCTGAGGTTCTAGCAAGTATAGTGGATAATTTAGGGGGTAAAATACACTTCTATTTAAAGATAAATAGAGAGGTCTGAAAGTTAACCTAAAAATCTATCTGAATTTTGGGTTGTTTTTAGTGTTCTGTCATAACTCAACTGACAGAGTTAATTTCTGCATTACGTCACATACTTTCAGGATTTCAGGAGCCATTGCCATTTTAAGTAGGATATAAAATTGGAACATAGGATTTCTTTTTAAATTAATGTCTCTAACTTTGACAGGCTTCCTAGCAGTCCTTTTTCCTTCCAGTTTCTGGACTTTGGGTGAACATTTGTAAACATTAAGGTGTTGTTTTCTGAAGACAGTGTTTGAATAGTCTTAAACTTGTAGAAGTCCCTAATGAGCTAGAAATAGGATTAGGCAGATTTGAAAGAAATCTGGGAAATTGAAGCACATGAGAAGCAAAGTTACTTCTTCAGTATTGTGTGCCAAGCACATGAGGTACAGGATTTTGCTTTTCTGATTTTTCACTCTGAAGAGTTCAGAGTGCTTCTGTTAGACCTGACTAAGTTCCTCAGAGAATTGAGGAAAAAGCCAAAAATCAAGCTTATTTGCAATATTTTTCGAAAGCAGGGCAATTATTTGTGAGTAATCAGTTTTTGATATTAAATTAATTGCTACCGCATTTACAATCTGAGTGGATTTTGCAGTCAAAATATTGTCTTGTGCAATACTGTAACCATGTGCAAGCATCATGGTTAACTTTCACAAAAGGATGTTAGGTTTCTGGCAAGGAGTACAGGCTAGGGGAAAACTTCAGCCCTGATTTGTTTTGGCTGAGAAGGCTACTTATTTTATTCAAAGGGAACATGTATGTTTATATAGGACCAGGGCATAGCTCTGTAGTTAAATGTTCTTCTGTTGAAGAACATAATACTGGAATAGACAAGAAGTGAAATACATTTAGAAATTGATTCAGAAGTTTGTACCTACAAATACTTAATCTTTTTCTTTGTAACTTTTATCCTTGGTGTGTGACTTTTCCATACAATATTTAAGTTGGCTGATAATTTAGAAGCTTTTTTCTCTTTCATTCATCTCTTGTTTATGCTATGCAGCATCAGTTTTTACCATTCTCAGTTAAGTCATAAAATTGGCGTATGCCAGTAGTAAATTCTATTCTTTCAGTCCTGCTGTTCTATTTTGGAAATGCCCTTTCTTTGCAATTATACTGTCTACTTCTGTAGAGTTGAACTCTTTTGATTTATTACCAAAACTAGGGATCAGTATTATCCATTATCATATATAAGGGAAACTCCACTGTGAGTCTTTAAGAACAGTAATTGATCTTTCAATTTAAACTTGTGTTAAATTTCTCCAGTTGGATATGATTACAGAACTAGTGTTCCATTTGTTTGAAGGTGCTTGCCAGCTCCGCCCTTTATGACTTCCTTCTAATTAATTCAGTTTTTATAGGAGGAATGCAGGGTGGCTTGATCAATAATTCTGTGATTCTGTCACATGGCTTTGTTGGTCTTAATTGCTTACAATATCTTGTGTGTACATCAGAAATTTGAGTGCACTCTTCATTTCTGCCTTTGCCATAATACAAAATTACTATTTTCCGCTATAAGAATGAAAATATGTTATTTCTTTTATAATAGTAACAACTTGCTAGGTTTCTTTGCCTTTCCATGGACACGGTTGCATTGCATTTTAGGATTTACTGAGTGGTTACTCCCTCTCCAGAGAGAAATACCTAGTAGATGTTGCTGCTGTTTCCAGGTTCAAACTCCAGTCTTAGATTAGACTTTAAAGTATAAAATAAAATAAAATAAAGCATTGCCCATAAACTTAGACACAACTTTATCACTTCTTCTCTTAGTTTGTTTTACAAGTTAAAAAAACAAACCCCAAGCAAACAAAAAAGCACAAACAGAAACCAGACCAAAATATGACTCCCTAGTCTCCCAAGTTTTAGGCCATAAAGATGTTACGATACCTTTGTTTTGTTAAGGCAAATGCTTTTTTAAAATGAGTATGCTTTTAAATAATGTAAAGCTGACATTCTGGCTTTCTCAGTAACTAATATGAAGAGATGGGAAATGAAGCAGATGCAGGTTTGGCACTTGCCATGGGGATGTTGTAAATATAGTTTGTTTAGGGAGGTCTGGGGAATATGTCTTCTATTAGTATGTTTTCTTTAATTTTCAAGCAGTGGCAGGACGTTAGCACATAACACCTTCTCTTGATTCACAAACTCGAAATCTCCCAGTAGGGTTGATTTTTTTAAATATTTGATCTGGAGTGAAACTAACTTGAGGCTTGTCTGTTCCGTGTGTGTGTGTGTTTTCATTTTTCTGGAGCGCAGCAGTGGTGTGTTTATGTTGCAGCTTAATGCTAGGTGGGAGGCACAGGATACTAGGGAATAAAGTGGGCAACTCTGTGTGTTTAATTCATTTTTTCTCTTGCTATCTACCCCATTTGCAGAGCTCAGTGACAGACACTCAAATAGTATAAGTAAATACCTTGGGATTTAATGAATGACTGCTGATTCAGTTATGTATTTGATTTAAAATCTCAGTTGGCAAAATTATTTTAGATCCTAGTGTTGCTTTAATGTGGTAGGAGCAATTCTAGTATTGCAGCAAAGCTGGCATTTTCATATGGTGTTTTTTGAGCAGTGGTTATCAGCTTGAAATGGAAATCAGTTGCAATCTGAAAGTGGTCAACCACACAAAATGGAATAGGCTGTCAAAATACTGTCTCATTAAAATGAATCTTGTCCAAAGCAGATATATTCTTACAGTCATTTTTGGTGCTTGTTGAGGGAACAAAATAGGAAGAAAAAGCACTGAAGATAGAGATGGGTAGAGAAATATTAAATTAGAATGGGCTGCAATAAAGTATAACATTTTTCTGCGTGAACATACAGTGAAGTTCTAGTATCTTCACATGAGTATTGAAGGTGGCAAGTTTAGAGTTTTTCAGCATTTGTTTCAGTAGCTCATGAAAAGGAATAATGGCAGAAGGCCCTCTTCCAGAGTGATGAATGAATCTGTTGCACTGGAAACTGGGAGGAAATAATGCTGGCACATTCAGTTAGGTGCTGCACAAAAAAAAATTAAATGTGATGTCGATAGATTTTATTGTATGAGGTTTTTTTGTTTAGCAGTTTATCTAGTTAGCAGTGAGTATTTTCTTTTTGAGATACTGAATTTCTTTATTAGTTTCTGTTCTGTATGGAAGAGAATACCTTATTTTTCTCAAGTTGGTGGGTAGTGTACTGTTTGGGCCACCTCAGGCTAGATGTGTGGTGTTAGAAGCACTGTCTTAAATGAGTGGTTAAGCACAGCAGAACATCATCATACCTAGCCTGATACAGGAAGTGAAGCAGTAAGTAAACTGAGTGTGTTAGTTAGATAGGTAAAAGAAACCTTTAGATAAATAAAACCAGAAGTAGGACAGCATTTCAAGCTAGAAGTTTGAAGATGATTTTTCTGTAGCTTAGTCAGTATTACTGGTTAACATCAGATAATGTAATTTTGTTTAAACAGTGACTAGAGTCTCTTGACCTGCTCTTCATTTAGTTTTTATTTTGTGTCATACATTGACTCCCAGAATATCAGTGTGGGACTTTCACTGTTCATGTTCTAGCCTAGCCCATTGAGAAGCATAATATTGTGTTGTATTTTTTCACCTTTTTTTCTGAATGTTTTGTGGCTGTGGAGGGAGGATGAACATAAATTTTCTAGTAAGGACATAGGTCTCTTCAGTGTCAGATTCCATCTTTTGGTTCAGGCATAAATTCTTAAGACTCCCATAGTAGTTTCCTAGTTTCTTTCGTGTCTTTCTTCCAAACAAAACAAGCATCTTGTTATATGTCTCACTAGTAGGCACGGTAGGAGGCAGGAGAAGGCATCTTATTTTAACATAGTCTTTGTGCTGCACATAGGTGTTGTAAGGTGGATTCCTCAGTGCCCCTCCAGAGTAGGGTCAGTACCAGTAAAATATTACCAAGTACTTGACAAAGTTTATATACTTGACCTACTTTATATACTTTTATATACTGTTTAAACACTGAAGGTAGTCTTTAGTAGTTTTTATTTTTATGTAAAATACCTGCTCTATCACTCTGGATAGTGTTAGAGCAGAAGAAAGTTTCTGTTATTAAATGAGTCTGTCTTTAAATCACATTTAGCACTGAAGGTGGTGGGGAGTGGTCAGCATGGATTTGTAAGGGGAAAATTGTGCCTAACCAACCTGAGAGCCTTCTGTGATGTAGTCATTGACTTGGGAAAAAAGGGAGAGTTTACTAGTAAGGCTTTTGACACTGTCTCCCATAGTGTCCCCGTGGACAAACTGACAGTGTACAGGTTAGGTAAAGGAATGCTGAAGAAGTGCATTGAAAACTGATTGAATGACTGGGGACAGAGTTTGGTGGTCAGCAGCTCAAAATCCAGATAGAGGCAAGTCACTGGTGGTATTCCCTAGGGTGCCTCCAGGGGCCAGTACTGTGACCGGGATACTGGAAGTTCACACATAATGCAAAACTGAGAGGAGTAGCTGAACACAGTGTGGCTGTGCTGACATCCAAAATGATATGGACAAGCTGGACAATGGGGCTGCGGGAGATCTTGTGTCATTAAACAAAGGAAATACAAAGCTCTGGCACTGGGGAGTAGTAAACCCAAGCACTGGTGGGGCTGAACAGCTGGAAAGCAGCTCTGTGGAGGAGGATGTGGGCATGAGGATGTGAGCAAAGGCAGCAATGGGCCTGTGTGGTGAAGAAGGCTGACGGTCTCTTGGGCATCATTGGGAGGAATGTTGTCAGCAGCTTGAGTGGGGTGATCGTTCCCCTCTGCTCAGCACTGGTGAGATACATCTGGGATGCTGTGTTCATTGCTGGGCTTTCCAGTACAACACAGACATGGAGTTACTCGAGAAGGGTCTATGCTCAGGGTGATGAAGGGACTGGATCATGTGTCAGGTAAAGAGAGGCAGGGAGAGCTGGGACTGTTGAGCCTGGAGAAGAGGAAGCTTGAGTGGGTCTTAAACATGAGTACAAAGACCTTATGGGACAGGTTGAGACTAGAGTACCAGACTGATCTCAGGGGTGTGAGGTGACTTGGCAAGAGGCAGTGGATGCAAATGGAAAAACTTGCATTTCTGTTTAAATACAATAGAATTTTTTTGTTTGTTTATTTGTTGTATTGTGTGTTGGTTGTTTTTTTTATGGTGAATGTAATCGAACAGTGGCAAAGATTGCTCAGAGTGGTCATGGAGTCTCCACCATTGAAGATATTAATGACCCAATAGAACACAGCCCTTAGCAACCAGATGTAGCTGATCCTGCCTGAGCTGGGTGTGGGAGGGAGGCAAGGTTGAACTAGATGATCCCCAGTGGTTACCTCAACTCAAATGGTTCTATCTATGTGTATAAAGATACTATTTATAGCTGGGGACCCATGTTACAGGACCTATTTGCTGTTACTTTAATTAGTCAGGAATAAAGTCAGGACAGTACCTAATAGGGAAGATTTGTAATTAAAGTACAACGCATTTTTAGGTTGGCAAAAAGCTTTTCATTCCTTTTCATTTCTGTGTACACTCATATCTTAATTTCTCTGGTAAAAGCTCAGGAATTTGCTTTTAAAAAGATATTTCTAAAGTAGCTAACAATGGGTCTTAAATATTTAATAATTTGCTTCAGATACTGAGCTTTTACTTCTATGGTATGTTTTTATCTTAATTATTAGCATGTACAAATTAATGTATCCAGTGTTGCTAGATCAATTTCAAAGCTCCTGTCATATTTCAGAAATGGAGTATTGAGATTTTTAGGACACTTGGTGTACACAGTGCGTTACGGTAAGTTAGCAGTCTGATTCTTCACACCAAATCAATTTTTTTTTTTTGGTTGGTGTTCCACTTTTTGCTAAACTGAAATAGCAATAGTTGTTCATCCTCAAGTGCTAATTGTTTGGCCTTTTTTTGTGACTATGAAATTTCATCAGGGTTGGAATATATAGGATCATAGAACCATAAAACAGCCCAGATGGGGACAGACCCTGAAAGTTCTAACATCCCAGCTTTTTGTGGGAAGGGGTGTATAACTGAGATTATCTAGCAACCTGTCCAGTCACATCTTGAAAACCTCCAGTGAGATTTTACTTCCTACTGAGGGAGACTATTTCAGTGAATGATTTTAACTACTGGAGCACTGGGATGAGATGCCCCTGAGCCTTTTCTGCTTCAGAGGGGAGAGGCCTGGCTCATTCATTCCTCCCAGGACAGATTCTCCAGCCCTTTGATCTTCTTTGTGTCCCTCCTTTGGATCTTCTGCAGTCTGTTCACATCTTTCTTGAATTATGTGGACCAGAACTGTGCACAGTACTCCAGCTGCAGTGTCACAGCTAGTTGGAGTGGGATGATCACCGTCTAGGTTTAGCCAACTTTTGATAATCAGCTCAGGAATCTTAGGGTAATTATGTGTAGATTCGTAAGATGTTTCTCTGAGTTTTTGATCTTCTTTTTTATTGTTATTTTGAGTCTACCTCTTGCTTTCCATAAAATTATGCATCTGTATATAGTTCAGCCATAAAAAAATATATTCTGTTTATGGCTCATTAGGCTTTTTGTGGTTATTTTATAGATAAATTGCATTATAGTTTTTATTTACAAAATTGAGTATATGAGTAATATAAGTATATGAGTAATCATAAGTCAATCAATTTCTTCTCAGTATTGCCATCTGTTAGTAGAGTTGGTGTCAGAGATGTTACAAGATTCAAAGTTGGATACTTGAATAATACAGAACATTAAGGAATTGTGTGCATTATCTTATTCAAACCACATTTTTTCCTCAATTTTTTTTCTTGCATAGATTTTTGTTCTTTCTAAGTGTCTGTGGATTTTTTGTTTTTATTTCTTTAAATAAATAAAAAGGATGCTGGAGAAATGTCTTTATTTCTCTAAAAGCAGAATGTTACCAAGCTTCTGTGGTAATCATTTTGATCTATATTCAAGTCTAGAAGCAGGTGGGTTTTTTCCTTTTCTCAGTTTTACATACAATTTTCTTAATGTTATGCTATTAGATTTGTTCTGTATGGGTTGTTCTCTAGGTTATATTTCCCCACTGTTGTTCCTAATGCATGTTGGAAGTTTTGGACATCATTCAATTCAGGTGGGGCTTTGATTTCTAGTGTATAAATAACTCATAGTTTTCTCGTCATGATACCTTAAGGATTTTTAGCTTCTATTTTTCATGTATCTGTAGTTCTGGTGTGATCTCCAGTATGTTGGATATATCTATATATATTGCCACCTGGAAGGAGAGTATCCCTTTTGTTCGAAGCTTCTGGAAAATTGGAGAACATGAGGTTGTGCTATTGTTGTTAAAAATCCTGGTCCCTTACAGAAAAATTAATTCTTTTTTTTTTTTTTTTTTTTTTTTTTTTTTTTTTTTTTTTTCCCCCTCCCTCCTTTTTGTTTTCTTTTTTTTTTTTTTTGCATATGATCCTGCCATCCTGCCTTTTGGCTTACTCTGTGAATTTTTTGTTCGTAATTTGTGTTCTTACTAAGACTCCCATCATCTCCATTTTGAAATTGTGCCTTCTTTAAGTTTGGCATTGTAATGCAATGTGTCTCTCAATAGAATTAAGATTATTTTTCTCAAGTGGGTGCTAAGTAGGAACAAATTGTGAACCAATTGCTTGTTTAAAATAGATTTCATGAAATAGCATGTTGATTTCTTGATCAGGAAAGTTTCTTGGGTCTCTGGGGAGTTTTATACTTTGTGAAAGTCAGTCTGTCCAGGAAAGCAATGCCCAGTTGTGATGTGGTCACACAAGTTTCAGCTGTGCTGTGCACACTGACGACCAGAATATTTCATCCTAGTTACTTCAAAATCGACTGTCTTGATTATGTTTCATTTCCCAAGGGACCCTCCTGGGTAGGGAAGGTGTGATCCGCTTCTTTGTGGACTGTCTTTGAACCACAGGTTTCTGTTGATGAGGCTGCTTTGCTCTGGAATGGGACGGCACAGGATCTCGCTAATGCAGCTAGGCCTGCAGCAACCTCAAATTCTAAGTGTTGTACAGACACTACAGTGCTTTTACTAGTGTTTAACTTGTTTTGATCAGGGTGAGGAAGAGAAGCAAAGGGGACCAATACTAGCAAGCGCCCAGCTTTGCCAGGGTAAACAGTATTTATGCTTGTGCTGCTTCTACTGGTGAAATAGTCTTTATTGGTTTAGTTGATCAAGTTTTTGTTCTGATAAAAGCTCTCAAAGGTTTTGCTTCCATTTTGTAGAAAAAAAAATGTTTCTGGTCAGATTTTATCAACCGCTCAGGTGTTTGTTTTTTTGTTTTTTTTTTTTATTTTTTAAACTGATGTGTAATACTTGATATTTTTGCATATATTAGTTAAAGAGGTCATTTAAATACCCTTTCTAAATTGCACGTTTGGGAATCTTGCAAGACATCTGTGAACTGTTAGAACTAAATGGCACGTGATCTGAAATGGTGAAGGATTTAAATTGGCGGAAGCAGTGGCTGTTTTGAGGCTGACAGTTTCTGAGTGTAAAAATTAAAGTTTTAATCATGCAAGATCAGGTGGAGGAGCTAATGAATTATTGTAATATATAGCTCTGGAACATGCTGTGGCTTTGTGAAGGTTATGAGAGCAAAGGCTGTCTTTGAAACCTGCTCTCCATCGCTGCTTTTTTGAAAAAGAAAAGTTACACTGGATCATTTGGAGTAGAACAAGTGCTCTGTCAAAGGCTGTGTAAATAAACTGGGATAAGGTGATTGAATGCTTGAATGGTAACAGTAGATTAAAGTGTTCCTTTGTCATATTTTGCAGTCTGTGATTTGCCGTGCATTGGCACTCACTTCTCATTGATAAGGGTGCACATTGTGATTGGGAAAGATGGCTTTGGGGCTGGATGGTGGCCTGGTGGCTGCTGTCCAGTCCACTACTGGCTTTGCTGCAGCAGCATCTCTGTCAGCTGAGGAACAGGCTGAGAGAATACACTTCTTAGTTTGTGCTTTTGAAATATCCAGCCTGAACTGAAGCCTGTGTAGGCTATAAATACAAGGGTCTTTCAAGTCAGATCAGTCACATCTGTTTATTTAAAGTAAGCAAATTAGGAAGGAGATAAAAACTGGTGGTGTGTATAGAGCCTCTGCCTCTCAGGGTCATTCCTTGGGTGAAGCAGGTTATCTGAAAAACTCTGTTGTGTTAAAAATACTGTTTTTTGGGAATAAGTGAACTAGGAGGATGAACTTGTAACAATGTTATAGCTTTGAAACAAAGCTTTGGACTTGTATCAGTTTTGACTGAAAGATTTTCTCCATTTCGTAGGTCTATTCTGTGAGAGTATACAAACCCTTAAGTTCTAAGGGCACACACGGTTACTCTTTTTTTCAGGTGGTATCATGGAAAACTTGACAGAACAATTGCAGAAGAACGTCTTCGACAAGCAGGAAAACCGGGAAGTTACCTTATTCGAGAGAGTGATCGGAGACCAGGTTCATTTGTGCTTTCATTCCTTAGTAAAACAAATGTCAATCATTTTAGGTGAGAATTCAATGCTTTATTTTGAATACTGTGATCTATTTTTTGTTTCAGAACACAATAGAGTATAAACTATGATTGTATTATAATGCATTATTTTTGACTCTTTATGCTTTCATGGTACAGCTTTTTACTTGAGTTTAATTGTTTTCAAACATGCTGCTTAAAAATTTCTTTATAGGATGAAGAAAAGAAGTGTGAGGAAACCAAAAATGTCTGGATAGAGAAGCTTGTCTAAAGTAGTTTGAATAGATTTAAGGAACATGCAGGTTTCATTAGTCAAGGAGATTGTTTTGTGTCTGTTCCATAGTAACCATTGTAGTTAGCACAGTTGAAGTGCTAGTGCATCTGGTTGCTTTCTTAATTTTGGGGGGACAAAAACCCTAGCAAAACCAAAATGAACAAACAAACTCCCTCCTTTCCAGAGAACAAACAAAATCCACCAAAAAAAACCCCCAAATCAAAAACCACAAAGCGATTGTATGTTTAATAATTGAAAGGTTTGCTGGAAACAGCTTTCAGGATGTGTTAGAATTAGTTGTTCTAGATACAAGTAGCTCTTTATCCCAAGTTGCAACTAGTATTACTTTGCCATTGTCAAATAGTGTGCCTTAGTAAGTTCAGTTATTCATTGGCATGAATGAGATGTATTTTAAGGAGAGCTTGAACATTAGTCAGTAAGTGGAGTACTGCTGTTTAATGTTCCTCTTTACAAAATAGGAAAGTAAATGTTTCTTTAGCAGTTAAAAAAAAAAAACCTGTGTCAGCTAGTTTGATGATAACAAACAAATCCAAAGCAAATTCTTCAACTTCTGAAAGTGGGAACTATCCAGAATACCAGTGTATGATCCTCTGTGCACATGGTTTTTAAACGTAGGCAGGTTTTGGTTGCATATGCTGTGTAGTGGAAGTGTGACTCAGAGGTCCTGATGAACCATTGACATAAAGGCATAATTCTCTTAAGTGCAGAGAGGATGACACACGGATAGTACCTAATGTTTGCATCTTGCCATCTGAACTATCATTTTCAGCTTCTCAGCTGTACTGATACTCATTTGGGAACTGGTTCCTGTGTAGTTACTGAAAAGTAAATTGTTCCTAAACTTGCTTTCTAGTGTTTTGAAGATCTGGGTTATTTGTAATAACTTCTCCTTTTGAAAACAGTATCAGGCAATTGACTGTTGGTTCATGTGCACCATAAAAGTGTTACTGGCATCTCAGGTAGAAAATGATCTAGTTCTTTCCAATTTCCCAATAAAAGAATCCTCAAAATAGTTTCAATCCTTAAAGAATGTTTCTTTATGTTCTTTTGCTGTCCCTTGAAAGTTGTGCACAGACATGTATGTTCGCACAGCATATAATTGTGTCAAAACGGAATGTTTTTTTCACTGTAGTGTTACATTTTTGGTGAGTTAGAGTGATACAATATATATTGAGGGAAAATACCTATTGTTACTCTTTTCCTTTGGACTTTACAGAAGTCTTTCTGTACTTGCTAACTCAGTGTTATGAAGAAAGGTTTCATTTAAACTTGATAAAATAATAATCTGAAACACTATATTTAATTTAGATCCTTTTATCTGTTGAATAATTTGCCAAGAAAATATGCTTACAGAAAATATGCCAAAAGATCTAGCATATGTCCTGGGCATTCTTTTTTGACTCCCCTTGCAGGGCTATATGCTGATGAGCTTTGAGATTTAATCTCTCAAGATTTGTCTTCCTATGCATTTTACATTACTGTTTGGGAGAAAAAATTTAATTCAAATCATGCATTAAAGAATCTCTTCTTTAAGAAAAAACACAAACCTTAAAGAAAAAAATAAATAATCTTATAAGAAGCCTTTGTTTTGTTAAACTCTGAAATGATTGTGTAAGCTTTTTTCCATTAGATAGCAAATTTTTAAATTGAATTTAGGGAGATACTTTGATTTTTTCCAAAGTAATTTCTTAGCTTTTAATATGGATGCTAAACTAACAAAGTGACTAATTTTTGATGGTGTTTGTTTTTTGTATTGTGTAGTCTTGAAGTATAGTAATTTTTTGTTAAAATACTTTACTACTTTGTTAAATTTATGCCTATCATAAAAAGAGTGTGTTCTGCATGATACAGGTAATAATGCTGTTGTGTACTAGTGCATTATTACAATTTTCCATGACATTCACACTTTCATTTTAACTTTTACTTTCATTTAGTTCTGACAAAGGTATTGTCTTTCTCTGTGAATCAGCACTTGCTTTAGATTAAAAACTGGCAGATCATACAATATATATGTGTAATTTTTTATAAAATATTTATGAGGCTTATTTATGTGTTTGCAGAGAGCCTGTAATACTGCATTTAGCTGAACATAGGCACTGTTTTAAGAATTAAGCGTGATTCAAATCTCCTTTATTTAAACAAAATTGGTAGCAAAAAATTTTCTAATGTCAAGCTTCTGTTTTGTTTTTTGTTTTTTTTTTTATTAACAGGATTATTGCCATGTGTGGAGATTATTACATTGGCGGGCGTCGCTTTGCTTCACTCTCAGACCTCATTGGTTATTACAGTCATGTGTCCTGCTTGCTGAAAGGGGAAAAGCTCTTATTCCCAGTAGCACCTCCAGAGGCAAGTAACAAAAAAATTATAGTAAAATTCTGAAGACTGATTTACTTAAATGCTTGTAATTATAATCACTGTTCATCACTGTTCATAGTTTTCTTTGGGAAAAACATTTTAGAAAGTTCCTGTAGTTTTGTATAGGCATACATGTAAGTATAAGGAGTATAAAAATGCATTTTTACTGGCACAAGGTAATGATTAAAAAAACCTTACTATTTAATAAAAATACATAATGAGGAAGCTAGAGGTATTGCAGTTATCTCACAAGGGAGTAACAGAATTTAAGTAGACAGAGAAAAACCAAGAAAATGTTAAGCTCTTTGGTAATAAAGAGCACTGTTGTAATGCAGCCTTGACTGTTCTGTGACATTTTGCGTATCTAGCAATGGTTTCAAATGTGCATCCTGGAGACAGCTGAGACTTCTTTCACCAAGACTGCTCATCCTTCAAACAATATAAGTATTTAAAATGAAACAAAACACTGCAAAATATCCCCTGTAACAAAACCCAAAACCTGAATAAAGATGTTCCTGAATATTAAAATTCTGGATATTCCTTCTGCTCTAAGTGAACGAAAGTTTAAAATAAGTGTTCTCTTGGCCAGCTAATTACAGGTTTCTAGCTCTCAGTGGTTTTGAGCTTTGAAAATATAAAACTGGCAAGGGGGATACAAGTGATGTTAGCAGTTCTTTGCCTCAGAATAGCATAATGCTGGGGAGAAGGATTCAACAGTATAAAGAAAAGGATTACCTTTGCTCTCTTTTAAACTGTAGCCTGTGGAAGACAGAAGGAGAGTTCGAGCAATTCTACCTTACACCAAAGTGCCAGAAACTGATGAAATAAGGTATGTTTGAATAACAGTGGTAGCTGTGAAATTCTCAAGAGTATTTATAAATAGTGATAATTTAAGTAAGTGTTTGATAATTTAAGTAGGCAAATACTTTCCAGTTGCATCTTAAACTTGATGCAGTTAGATTAAAGGATGATACCTCTCTGGTTTTTTTTTGTTGGAAATAAGAGTAAGACTTCTTAGTGTATTTGTTTGTATTAATTGTAAGGGAAGGTACATTAGTAAGGGAAGGTACATTAGGTATATAGAATTAAAATTAGTAATGTTTTATCTTTGAAATATGTTTTGTAAAGTCCTAGATTTTTAAAAGGATAAATTTATGTGGCACAGAATTCTGTATGGAAATGCCTTATCTGAGTGTGTGAAAGGAGTAGGCTAAGCTTTTTTCCTGAACTGCCGCAGAACTATTAGTAGGTATATAGCTAAGGCTAACAATTCAGATGACTACGAAGAGGAAGTGAGCTTTGACCATTTAAAATTTAAGAATAGAAGAAGTGAGTCTTTCAATAGAATACCATTTTCTGGTTACTTGGAATTGATACTGCTTTCTTGAGATAATTTTTTTTTTTCCAGATGGAAAAGTAGGAGGGTTTGAAAGTGATTTGTGGTGATTTCTAATCTCCCTAATGAGACAAGTTTAATAAATTGATGTAATACACCAGTTGAATTGTAAATTTTCTTTGGTTTAGGACTATGAACTTAAAATGTAGAGAAAAGTATGAAAGCTTTATATCCTCATTTGGAGTGAAATTTATTCCAAGGCTCACAGTCCAGTCTGATCCTTTAAAGGATGATATGAGGATATTTGTTTTTGTAATTATGTGTTTTAGTAAGGTGGTAAGACTGGGAAAGGGGTCATTAATGGCACATTGCAACTAACGGCTTCCTACTATGTGTGACACTAAAAGAAAGGATTGAGTCCATTAAGTGCCCTATTGCATCTATCACCTTAAGAGGAAAAAGCATTTTATTATTTTGCTATCATAACAAAAATTGTAGGCAATCAAACCTTTTTTTTCTTCTTTTAGGATAGAGCTGAAATACAAAGTTGGTATTTGGGTATTGAGGTCTACGTGGCTAAAATAGTTCGTTTGTACTATAGCTGAGACCAAAGTTGTCAGTTTGTTCTAGATTGAATATGGTTTTGAGTACATTATGTATCTCAGGGAATCCTGACTTAGAATTTTAATATAATCATTAATATTTAGCAAGTTTGAAGTGAAGCCTGAGTTAATTTCAGCTTGTCTTCCATGCAGTAACTGTACAGTGATGGGGGATGTTCTTGTCTGTCACCTGTTAAAGTTGAATAGCAGTTGAATTTATTCTTTGTTTTCAATAGTGATTTGTGGCTTTTTG
This sequence comes from Pardalotus punctatus, assembly GCA_013400915.1. Taxonomy (NCBI): domain Eukaryota; kingdom Metazoa; phylum Chordata; class Aves; order Passeriformes; family Pardalotidae; genus Pardalotus; species Pardalotus punctatus. The sequence continues at coordinate 2,456 of VZTX01007700.1, read as the reverse complement.
TTTTTTCTATTTGCCTACTTCAAATGAGAGCAATGCCACGGACATTCGCTATGAGGTTTTGAATTGAAATAGTAATTAATGGGCTTCAATGCTTTATTGCTTTTCCTGGACCCTGATGCATCATGAAATGTAATTGAAAATTCTGTGCTGCAGTGAAAGGTTTTCATATGACCTGAGTTTGTGTCCTTAACATTTAGGGAGTAACGTAAACGAGTCTTCCAGAAATGAAAACTTCCTTAGACCAGGTGCTGGGTCCTGCACTTTGGCCACAGTAACCCTCTGCAGAGCTACAGGCTGGAGGAAGAATGGCTGGAAAGCTGCCCAATGGAAAAGGACCTGGGGGTGCTGGTCAGCAGCTGGCTGAAGATGAGCCAGCTATGCCCAGGTGGCCAAGAGAGTCAATGGCATCCTGGCTTGGATCAGCAGTGGTGTAGCCAATAGGACTAAGAAATGATCTTCCCCTGTACTCAACACTGGTGAGGCCACACCTTGAGTACTGTGTCCAGTTCTAGGCCACTCAGTTCAGGAAAGATGTTGAGATCCTGGAGCGTGTCCAGAGATGGGTAATGGAGCTAGTAAAGTGTCTAGAGCACAAGTCCTAATAGGAGTGGCTGAGGGAGCTGGGAGGCCTCAGTCTAGAGAAAAGGATTCTCAGGGGAGATCTCATTGCTCTCTAAAACTCCCTGGAAGAAGCATGTAACCAGATAGGGTTCAGTCTCTTCTGCCATGCGACCAGTGACAGAATGAGAGGACATAATCTTAAGCTCCCCTTAAGTCTAAAGGGCAGCTTTAGGTTGGACATTCGGGGGAGATCTTTCACAGAAAATTAGACATTGAAATGGGCTGCCCATGGAGTTTGTGGAATCACTGTCTCTAAAGGTGTTTAAGGAAAGACTGGATATGGAACTTAGTACCATTGTCTAGTTGACATGTGATGTTTGGTCATAGGTTGGACTCAGTCTCAGAGGTCTTTTCCAACCTAATTAATTCTGTGGTTTTCTAATTCTGAACATTAATGCTTCCTACACTTTTCTTGTAGCTAATTGCATGGCTTCTCTGGTAACTGCTCTGGATTCTCTTTGTGTCATTTGTCTTCATATGTGAGAACATAATGAATAGATATTCCACAACTTAGATTTCGCAATATAATTTTTCAATGAAAAGAATATTATTTTCTTACAGATTACTAAGGGTTATTTTACTTGTGTTTCATATTGACCACTTTTGATAAAAGAACAATATTACTGTATTTTAATATTGTTGTGTTATTCTTGCTTTATACATAAGCACACTTTGAAGTTGACAGCACTGAAGTATTTATTAGATGCTAAACATAAATCAAAAGTATAAAAACTTGTATTTAGTAGCTGTTTAACTGTGGGGAAAAATACTTGTGTGCTTGGAATATCAATTCATGCATTTTTCACACATAGGTTTTCCCAAATGTTTTATGGAAATTATAGTCAAGAATTCATTGTGTTCATTCAGCTTTATATTGTGATTGTATTTCTGATTTAAATCTTGCTGTAATCCTCTTCAGTTTCCTTAAAGGAGACATGTTTATTGTTCATAATGAATTGGAAGATGGCTGGATGTGGGTTACAAACCTACGGACAGATGAACAAGGTCTTATTGTGGAAGACCTGGTGGAAGATGTGGTAAGTAATTTTTGTATTCAAATTTCTTAAATGAAAGGGGTTTTTTAATAAAATAGTACTGAAATGAACAAAATCTAGTGACGTTTAATTGCATGTTTTCTAATTATGTACATTTCTAAACCTAGTAAATTGATCTGGTAGTTCTAAAATACTAAAACAAACCTTTAAGCCTAATTCAGTATCAAAAAGTGCTTATTCCTGTGTTGTCCCAAGATAAGTACAAATGAGTGGTACTGTAAATTTTCTAGGCACTTCCCTGAAATCATCTGTCCTGGAGAAGAATCATTTAATTGCAATTCTTTCTTACAGTTGCCATGAGATGTTCACTAACTCAACAGAATGTAGTTTTGCGTTGTGGTAGGTCTTTATGCAAGGGATTAAACATTTATTGGTGAGAGGAAAAAAAGAAAAAAAAATTATAGTATCTTCTTACACAGTACATATGTTTTGCTAATAACAGTGTTGCCTGAGATGCTTCTCATAGATGACCTGTGTCAGAATGTGAATAGCTAAATTGAAGTGGTAGTAGTAGACTTGATCTGTAGACTGATAGGTCAGTGGTAATTTAACCTTAGGAAAGTTGAGATTTTAGAAAGCTACCACCTCTAAAGGTCTTGGATCGTGACAGAAGTAATCATCAGAAATAACGTATTTTTGCTGAATTTTCACTTAATGCATGGAGAGGAAAACTTCGTAGAGCTGCAGTAAGCCCTTTAATTAAAAAAAATGCTTCAGACTTCTAAATGCCTTTTTTTTCTGCACAAGGTCTTAACTTAACGATTTTTTTTTTAAATTGAG